>JAZKJV010001463.1:879993-1024456 GCA_037367405.1 Ottelia alismoides | reverse complement strand
TATATATGCTGCCCCTAATTACCTACATCCCCACTCCATTATTTTTCGCCCTCATGGGTCTCGTATATATCATGCATGGTGTTCCAAAAGTTTGACCTAAAACACCCATGCTTCTTGACTGCCAATCCACCATGTGTAGTGACTCAGACCCATCCAGCCCCATATGTTATCGAGAACAATGTATTATCACCACTGCAACAAATGGATCTATAGCGATACTTTTCTTATAATTAGTCACTATATCGGCTCCTCAGCTAGCATATAGGCAATCGGTGTTTAGTCTTCGATCTAATAGGGGTGGTAGGGGCATTTTCGTCCTTCAATTAATAAAGTTAATGATTGTTAGCTTGTCCTGTTAGAGAGGATCCTCGTTGTTACCAAATCAAGATATTAGGTATCACATTGCTATTTTTAAAAGTTCATGTATGACACTGAAATTGGTATAAAGTTTAGGATTTTTGTGTGATTTATCAATAAATAATGACGATATTATTCATTACAAAATTATTTTTTATACTCGAAATTAATGATCAATGCCATATATGTTGTTACACCATTAGTGATGGTGCATAAGACAATATTTATAAGTTGCTATTTTCAAAATTTTAGCTAATCGTCGCGGACTTTTTTATTCAAAATTTTGCAAAAATTAGTTTATATTTTTGAAAAACAATAATAGATAAATATTTTTATATGGATTGTTGCTAATTATATAGCAACGAATATCACATTTGCCATTAATTTCAAACCTAATTTTTTTTATTAAGAACAAGAAATATAATGACGGGTTAAAAAAAAGATCACTATATATATAGGGGAAAATGGGGCTGCCCCTAGGGGTAGCCAACATGGCTGCTCCCACCCCATTTTTTGGCAAATTCTTTTATTTTTTTGGGGAAAATAAAATCATGTATATTCATACCTATATCCCTCCTATTTGCCATTCGAATTTCGTCAGAAACAGAGACTCCTACGACCTCCATCCATATGTCATTTTTAACGGTCGCAGGATTTTTTAAATCGACTATGTCCGGATGGAGGCCGTAGGGGTCTCTGTTTCTGACGAAATTCGAATGGCATATAGGAGGGATATAGGGATGAATATACATGTCAATATTTTTCAAAAAAAATAAATTTGCCAAAAAAATGGGGCGAGGCAGCCCCATCAACCCCATATATATATATATATAGGATTTTTATCCAATGCGCACAGGGCGCATTAGCGTTTCGGTGCGCACCATTTATTGGCTATACACGTGTATTCCCATTTGAGTTGTTACCTATTTCGAAGGATGTTGTTTTTGTAAGGAGATTAATATGCAAATCGATTTAACAATAAGTGTTATTACAATTATATCTCGTCCTATAAAATAGGAAGATCGTTTTGGAAAGAAAACAATCGAATAGATGATTTCTTACAGAAAATCGAGATCCAAATGCTCATGTCAGTAATATATATAATAGTCAAGTAAATGGTTGTTGCGAGATCAGTAACATCCAAAACAACGGTCAGTAATTTACATTCATTGTATTACATGTTGCAGAATTCAGTAATATATACACAATGGACAAGTAAGTGCTTGTTGTGATGTCAGTAAAACCATAACCAATGGTCAGTAATTTCTATATGTATTACTACTTTGAATAGAAGTCAGTAATTTCGACACAATACTCACGTAAATGGTTGTTGTGAGATCATTAATATCCAAACAACGGTCAGTAATTTACAAAACCAATGGTCAGTAATAGCTACTACGAGATCAGTAATAACAAAGTTATGGTCAGTAAGTCATGGGCATTGCTCAAGTAAGTCTTGGGCATATCCAATGGTCAGTAATAGCTACTATGAGATCAGTAATAACAAAGTTATGGTCAGTAAGTCATGGGCATTGCTCAAGTAAGAAAGTAACTATTTGTCAATGCAATGCACATTACATAGACACTGGTATTACTAATCATTTGTTATGTTATTACTGATCGCACAACACACATTTACCTGACCATTTTATATACATTACTAGATTATGTACAATGCAACTATTTCGATGTATATTACTGATCATTATTTTGATATTACTGATCTCACAATACGTATTTACTTGACTGAATTATATTTATTACTATCATAGCGTTTGGATCCTTAATCATCCGCGTGGAATCATTTATTTGAATTGTTTCTTTCCAAAACCGTCTTCCAATTTTTAAGGACGTTGTATAATAGGAAATATAGGATTTTTTTAAACACGTCGTAGCCTATAATTAGAAATATAGTAATTGTTAATACACGTGTAAGGCCTAAAATGAGTGCTCATTGAAACGCTAATGAGCCCTGTGCGCAGTGGATAAGCCCTATATATATATATATATATGGGTAAAATGGGGCTGCCCCCAGGGAGTAGCCAACTTGGCTACTCCCACCCCTATTTTACCTCATTTTTTTATTTTTTGGAAAATAAAAATTTGTATATTCATCATTATATCCCTCTCAAATTCTATTAAAATTTCGTCAGAAACAGAGATTCCTACGGCCTCCATCCAAACATGGTCGATTTAAAAAATCATGCGACCGTTAAAAAAATAACGTCTGGATGGAGGGCTTAGGAGTCTCTGTTTCTGACGAAATTTTAATAGAATGTGGGAGGGATATAATGATGAATATACAAATTTTTATTTTCCAAAAAAATAAAAAAAATGAGGGAAAAATAGGGGTGGGAGTAGCCAAGTTGGCTACTCCCTGGGGGCAGCCCCATTTTACCCTATATATATGTGTATGCCCCCTAGGGGGAGCTAACTTAGCTCCCCCCGCCCCTTTTTCACAAAATTTATTTATTTTTTTTTTGAAATCTAAAATCGTGTAAATTCATTATTAAATCCCTATATTATGTCATTCAAATTTCACGCGAAACTGAGACTCCTACGACCTCCATCCAAACGGGGTCGATTTAAAAAATCTTGTTACCGTTAAAAAATGGTTGTCTGGATGGAGGCCGTAGGAGTCTCTGTTTCACACGAAATTTTAATGACACAATATAAGGATATAGTGATGAATATTCACGGAAGAAATTTTCAAAAAAAAAATTAAAACATGGAGAAAATGGGGCGGGGGTAGCTAAGTTAGCTACCCCTGGGGCAGCCCCATTTTACTATATATATATAGGGAAAAATGTGTATACCCCCTAGGGGGAGCTAACTTAGTTCCCCCCGCCCTTTTTTGGCATAAATTTTTTATTTTTTTAGAAATCTAAAATCGTGTAAATTCATTATTAAATCCCTATATTATGCTACTAAAATTTCGTGCGAATCAGAGACTCCTACGACCTCCATCCAAACGTGGTCGATTTAAAAAATCCTGTTACCGTTAAAAAATGACTGTCTGGATGGAGGCCGTAGGAGTCTCTGTTTTCCACGAAATTTTAATAGCATAATATAGGGATATAGTGATGAATATTCATGGAAGAAATTTTCAAAAATAAATAAAAAAATGGTGAAAATGGGACGGGGGGAGCCAAGTTAGCTCCCCCTAGGGGGCAGCCCCATTTATCCCATATATATATATATATATATATATATATATATATATATATAATCTGGTAGAAGGAACAGATCTTACACTTTTCTTTATCACTTTTCTTTTAAAAATTGATTATTTCTATCTCATTTACATTACTTATTCCACGATAATTCTCATCTTTTTTGTAAACAAAAGTTCCAAAGGATGAAGTTGCAAATGTAACAACTTGGTCCTTCCATTATCAAACAACTCCACACAAACTAACCCACCGACAATCGGACTTCAAATTCCATGATATAAATCCAACATCCAAAAACTGGAGGGCCACAAGTGCGAAAACACACAAAACCAACACCACACTTCCTCTTCTTGGTGTGGACTCACACCAAACACCCTCTCAGATCTATATGTATATATAGACGACCCACACACACACCCCACCTTACCACCACCTCAGTTCTAAAATCTCAACCTCAGCAGCTCTTCCAACCTTGTAAACAAATGGAGAAGTGCCTCCTCTCCCCATTTGTGCTCTTACTCTCCACTCTCCTCCTCTCAGCCTCCTCCTACCCTCCGGCTCACGCCGCGGCGGATGCCGGTGCCTTCTCCTTCAAGGATAGCTTTGTGAGCACTTGCACCGAGGACCACCTGCGCACCTCGGCCGATGGACAAGTCTGGCACCTCTCCCTCGACAAGAAAGCAGGTCTGAGCCCATCTACGACGTTATCGTCCGCACGCTCGCACGCAGGTGCAACGAATTATTCTAATTGGATATAGTTCTCGATGTTAGGTTGCGGGTTCCAGACAAGGGATCGATACCGCTTCGGGTGGTTCAGCATGAAGCTCAAGCTAGTTGGCGGTGATTCAGCCGGTGTGGTGACCGCATTCTATGTGAGTGATTAACTGTCCTTGAGTTGGTTGATTTTATTTTCCAAAAAAAATTGTAGAATTATTATAATAGCATTTTGTTTTTGAAAATTCATAATGCGGTACGTTGTGCCTGCAGATGTGTTCAGATCTGGACGCGGGGAAAGAGCGCGATGAATTAGACTTCGAGTTCTTGGGGAACAGATCCGGTCAACCGTACATCGTTCAGACGAACGTATACAAGGGCGGCGTGGGCGGTCGGGAGATGCGGCACAGCTTATGGTTCGATCCTACGGAGGACTATCATACCTACTCCCTCCTATGGAACAACCACCACATTGTGTGAGTATCTGCATCTGCCTTAAATCACTCTCTTTTTTGTTAGTATTACATTGAGGAATGACTTAGCTAGCATCTCACAGATTCTTCGTGGATCGCGTCCCGATTCGTGTGTACAAGAACAACGGCAAGGACAACGATTTCTTCCCGAATGCGAAGCCGATGTACATGTTCTCTAGCATATGGAACGCCGACGACTGGGCCACGCGAGGTGGTCTGGAGAAGACGGACTGGTCCAAGGCCCCCTTCGTCTCGTCCTACAGAGACTTCCATGCCGATGCCTGCCGGTGGGAGGACCCCTTCCCGGCCTGCGTCTCGACCACCGCCGACCACTGGTGGGACCAGTATTCTGCTTGGGAGCTCAACGAAGCCCAGAGTGTGGATCATGCTTGGGTAGGGAGGAACCTTGTGATCTATGACTACTGCAGTGATTATGAGAGGTATCCAAAACCAATGCCCGAGTGCAAGCTGTAAAATACAAGAGTATACGGACATTAAAGCAACACCCACAAAGTTTTGGGGGTCGTTGTAATTTGGTCCTTTTTTCCTGTAAAGTTTTAATTTATTATTTTTCTCCCAAAAATTCGAGGAACGAGATATATTTTTGTTTGGTTGGGATATACAGCTTCTTCATCACATGCCTCGCAGATCTTAAATTTTGCAAGTGAATCTAAAAATCTACAGAAAATATACGGATGTCTCCATAAACGTACCACTTGCAAAGTAAAAATCAACGTTTAATGAAAACCTATCCAAGTTGCCAAATCTGAGCCTAAGTTCTATTTACATTCAGATCTGCAATTTCCCAAAATCCGGATTCAACAAATTCCTGATGGCAAGGAGACTTTGCATCCGCCATGGAGCTAGTTTCATTCCAGAGCGGATCCTCTACTGTTATAGCACCTGCTGTAATGCAAGGGAGCAGCTCGATGAGCATCAGGATGCGCATCTGATCCTCATCGAGTCGCAGCAGTCCAACCATTTATCTTCACCATACAAAAATATTTTGTTGGGATGATGGCACCAGCTTGTGCACATAAATCGACGACAGTGGGTGCATGCCCGTAAAATCCTCTTCCAGTGTCTAAGAGGATGGGAGGGTCTTGGCGGCGTCTGCGCCATACCATCTTTGGAGGCACTAGATCATCCACATTGGCCTTCTCCCAGAAATGATACGCTCGCCAGCTCTCTAACTTGAAAACTCCGCAGAGTCTAGCTCTGTGACCAGATGAGCCGATGTGTACTTCCGAGCAGTGCTTGCACACTTTAGCTGGATAAACTAAAAGCAATTTCTGCACTCCCAGTCGAAGTAATTCCCAGGCATCTAAAGTACTCTGTGCAATAACTCTGAGACCGTCAGGTGAAGAAACATCAGCATTGCCATCTAAGGCATGTGAATTCTCTTGGTAGGAGAGGAGATTTCCGTCCAATATATCAGCTCCTGCTTGATGACGCAGTTCCACAACAGCAGGAACACAATCGTAGTCGAATCTTTCACCGTGTTTGACGATATCTTGAAACATATGCTTTAGATGGAATGCTTCCACAGGGACAAGGATGTCGCTCAACTGGCCCTCCGTCCAACTGTGCTCTTGTTTTTCAGTGTTGCGCCTAAAACCAAGGCATGTATGAATTTGATGACCCGCCTCGCCAATGTATACTTCAGGGCAGAACCTGCAAAGAACAATATCAAAAGTCACGAAAGCTTATAGTCAATAATGACATTATAAAATTAAGATTGACACATTTAAAACTCTACGGGCCCGTTCGTTTTTGAGGGGTTACCCCCCAATTTGGGCGGGTTATCCCCCAAACCCTATATTCCTAACCCACTAGTGGGGCCCACTTCCTTCCCATCAAAAAAAATATATATTATACCATCATATCATCTAAAAATCATAAAATACTCAACTTCTACTCACTATTCCGAACTTCAATACAATCACATCACAACAACCATCCACTTTTTCAAATTTCAATACAATCATATCATAATAACTATCAACTTTTTCAAATTCCAATACAATCACATCACACAAACCCTCCCAGCCTTTAACCCACAAACCAAACACACAAACACAAAACCGAGTTATCCTCCCCTGGATAACCCACGAACCAAACGCACCCTACCTGAAAAGCACTCACAAGTTCATATGTTGATTGAAAGAGGATACCTTTTTTTCCCAATATATGTCCTAACTTACAAACAAAATCCACCTCCTTCACTTAACCCCATATCTATACTGACACTAGAAAGTTCGGTTTTGGTTGGAGCATATTGTTGATTAGACCCCAATGACCTCAGAATAGGATAAATGCCTTGAAAGAGTAAATATACCAACAAAATACCTTTCGCTAAGAATGGAACATGGATTTGTAATGAATCAAAAGCAATCCTATAACCTAAAGGGGGCCCTTTTTTCATCATACCACTACCCAAAGCTGTCACAATACATGTTGGTAATCATGAATCACCAATTGGGGAAGCAACAGCCTCCCATGATGCAGCTTGACTTCCACTTTTTCCCCATCGGAAACTTCATTATTTTACAGTCATAATGGGGTCCATAAATTCATCAACAATTGCATAATGGACCACTCTGGCACAAACAGATCCATTGTCTGCCACCTCAACCTCTCAATTAATGTATGAGACTCGTCATCTGAATGGTGGTCTCCGTAAGCCACCAGAAATATGGACAGCATAGGATTCTCCATTAAACTTCCAATCTCATTAAAGAGGGAGGTTCTCAAAACAAAAACAAAACACTGATGGTAACAGGGAGGTTTGGTTTAAGTATCACCCAACCACACAGACAAAGAGAAGACATCCCTATAAATATGTTGCAAAAATAAAATGGCATGCGTATAGCAACTCATGGTGACTAGACAGACAACAATCTCTTCCTGTTTTTTTGAAAAGCCAAACTTCGACTATTAGATGCTTAAGATCATCCATAAACGGACTAAAAGCAAGTATGAGATAAAAGGTAGGTAAAAACAGTAGCATCATCCCGATATCTGAACAAAGAACCAACTTGTGAAAAATTGGAAGAAAATATCTTCATCTTCAGCAACCTCCTGGCCCATAACTAGCAAACTCTGATTTAAAATCACTAAGCCAGAGAAAACATCTCATCTAAATAAGTATTTGCACTTGAAGCAGTCAAAATGCTCCTTTTAGAACCCGGTTAAACTGGCCCAGCCTTAGACCGGCTCATTCCAACCACTTGAGCCAATCTTGGTCCAGGGCTGCCACTATATGCTGTTGGATCTTGTGGATCCAACAGCTACAGCTTTATTTATTTTGTTTTTTCCATTATTTAAATGCCTTTTAATCCCAGACCTTCATGCACATTCCCCATAATCCAAGGGCTTGGAAGCTTCACTAAATTTGCACAGTTCCGAGCTGCAAGATCACCCATCAGATGCAATGGCCTAAATACTCCACTTCATGATCATGGTTTCAGATTTCGCGAAATTTCGATGAAATTTCGGTTTCGACAAGGCACCGAAATCTCGAGCAAAATGACGATAGGAAGGCAGTTTCGAGTTATTTCTTCACAAATGGTGGTCGATATGGGCGAAATGTCGTCGAAATTTCGTATCGACAGGGTATCGATACGATATCCGAAATCTATATTTAACCCTTGTTCATAATTCCATCGGCACTGTTAAATCATTATCCAACAGTCTGATCCATATAGCAATCCTCGACCATAGGATCACCCAACAAAATCGAATGGTTCCTGTGTAACATAACCCTGCCGCTTTTTGGCAGCGCGTGGACCATAAGATCAAGATCCAACTTTCAAGCAGTTCCACTTAGTTACCACCGAGCCTTCTTAGCTCATCTAATCCAGAGCAATAGTTCACTCTAGACATGCCAATGGATGCCACGCATGACACACATGCACATCCCTCCCCGCATCGTGCACCACGCCTCAACTTCAAACATCTTTGCATTGGTGTCATACAATGCCTCAGTCCATCGAGCTTCCATGTCCACCATATTATCAGGTGAATTGGATTTTTGATCCAACGAATTGTAATCTTGCTACTTTATGGATCCAAACCAAGGTTTTGCCGAACCCAGGTGTGCCACACATTCACCCATTAATGCCTGCAGACCAGCCACGTTTTACACAATCTTTCCCACTTCGTCTCAATTTAGCATTCAATGCTCTCCGCCTCTCAAAACGAAAGAAGCGCGACACCACTCCCTTCCAATCATAGCGCATGTCTAGCTCTCATCACACTTAATATAATAATGGCAAAGCTTTTTCCCACTTTAAGTAAGGTCAGTTACGTAGATTCTTATCCAACCATGTTGAAAGATCCAACGGTTTTTCATGCTGGTTGTCACCTAACACAACCATTATCAGACTTAATGCTTCTTTAAACAAGGAGAAAAAGAAAGGGGGGTTACCAAACTTGAGAAAGACACCCTTCACAGAACAAGGGAAAGAGTTTCATTTTATGCAATGTCCCAAGCTTAGGTTCACGGACCATTGAAGAAAATTAATCCTGAACTTGTTGGGTTCGGATCCATATGGTCCCGATGACAACCATTCAAAATGCTTAAACCCAAGTTGCCAAGCAGTTATCTCCATTCTTATAACCCACTCCGAAACTTCGTGAGTTTCCGGTGTGAGACTACGAGGGTAGGGGTGTTACAACATCCCCCACTTATATTTGCAACGTCCTTGTTGCGACATTGCCCATAACTTATTCTCAGTTACGATGACGGTTGCACGCTCCAGGTAGCATTTTCCTCCTATCTTTTTGTAGAGGTGACTTCACCTCTCAAGTAGCCCTTTCCACTATCAGAAGGAATTTGGCTCTGATACAATTTTAACGTCCTGGACTTAGATTTCTGGACTGTTATCGAAGAAAACTGGCTCTAACAACTTGTTGGATTCGAGCTCGGATGGACATGTTGACAACCACTCAAAATGCTTAAGCACAAGTTGTCAAATAATTTTTCTTCACTCTTATAACTTACTTTGTAACTTCATAAGTTTCCGAGGTGGGGCTATATTTGAGGTTAAGGTGTTACACTTGAGCTCTAGAAAACCTCATTGGTGATGGGTGGTTTTGACTTTTGATGCTTGATTGCATCTCTCGGTATCAAGTTGATGCTAGCCAAGGCGAAACATGACATGCTGTTGCAATTGATTTCTTTGTTTTTAAGCGTTATTTACTTAGTTTTTCAATGTTATTTGTGCCCTTACGCAGGTCCCAAAACTTGTGTGATCTCGTGCAAAGCTCCTGGTACCCCAGAAAGAAGCTGAATGCTCATCCCAAGCTCCACGCACCATGTCCCCATCCGGGGCAGGGATTCGGTTGCGAACTTTCCTTCTTATTTTTGTTTATGATGAACTTATGTGCAATTAGTTGATTCACAAATTAGTAAGTCGGTTCACACAAAGATCAGCAACTTATGCTTTGAGTAAGTCTGTTGATCCCCGCTGCAGGTGGCAGCCCTTGCTTGATCAGCCAAAGAACCATTTTGGTTAATCGAATGATCAGACATCTTGCATTACATCCAGGACGCTTCAAAAATTGACCTAACCTATCAAAGCATCGTGAAAAGTCTTGAAAAGTTGTGGACCAAAGTCAGACAACATATATAGAATCTCAAACACTTGGATCGTCATAAAACCACAAGTAGAGACTGCAGCAAAGCCAAGAGTTTCAAGAAGACAAGAGACCATTTTATAGCTAACGGTCCAAGAAGGATAAGGTTCACTCGATTTTGCATTTGTTCTCTGAATCTCGCTTTCCTTTTCCTTTTAGCACCCTCAAGAAAATGCTATTCCCGGTTTGTTGGTGAACTCCTCTATAAATCGCATTAATTAATTCAAATGGTTAAACTCATGCGCCGTCAAGTAGCTTAATTTCATGCAAGTTTTCTCTGTTTTTGTTTAAACAGCACTTTGCGTTGTTTGCATTTAGGTTCTACCACATTATATACAGTACTTTATCCCACGTAAATAGTCCACAGTCTCCAGCAGGGTTTCCAGAGTTACATTTTAGCCACTCAGCTGTTTAATTTACTAGGTTGATTTAGTCCTTTCTGCATTTTTTAGGCATTATGACAGATAATTTTTTTAGCCAAAAAGGGGAGGAAACATGCTATGTTGTCCACGCCATAGAGTAGATAATTAATTTTGAAAATATTTTCACAATCAAGTAGGTATATGATTTTTTTCAATTTAATTCCCATTACTTTAATAATCCAAAAAATACATATACAAAATTCTTCAAATCCAAAAGGTTCAAAAAAGTTCAAACATTTGGACAAATTAGTAGAATCTAGAATGTTAGAAACCAATTTGAACTTCATTGCCTCATGTAGAGGAAAAAGACTTCAATCAATTAATGAGAGGTTCTTGGGTTCTCTTATATAGGAGAGGAACCAATTAGGCAAATTACATGAAGTAGACAAAATAAATAGATAACATGAAAACAGTTAGAAAGATCAGAAATATCTCAACACTCCCCCTCAAGCCAGAGCGTAGATATCGATCAGGCTCGGCTCGGAGCAACAACTCTGATAAGGCCCTCTAGCTAGCGCCTTAATAAAAACATATGTTGTATGATCTCCAGAGCTGACATGAGTAGTGGCAATAAGACCCTTTTGTATCATGTCACGAGTATAGTGATTGTCCACCTCTATGGGCTCGTTTAGTAACCGGGTGACCCCCGGGTTACCCTGGAGTAACCCGGTTTACCCTCCTCTTTTCATGGGATGGAATTATATCACAAATCATAGTCATATCACATCACATTCTTTATTCCAACCCTCTCCAACCCTTATAACCATCCCAAACAACTACTATTCCAATCAGGTTACCCCAACCTACTCCAACCCAACAACCAAACAAACCCTATGTGTTTGGTTCGCTCATGAAAAGTTGGGTTGTTGACAATAAAAAGAGCAGCTTGATTGTCACATTGGAGGTGCATGGGAAGAGGCACCTCTGTAGTCAGGTCAGTAAGAACAAATTTGAACCACATCATCTCCGTGCTAGCCTGAGCCATGGCCATGTATTCTGACTCAACACTTGATCTAGCCATGATATGCTTCTTGCTCTTCCAAGAAACCAGAGAATTCCCTATGAACACATCGAAACATGAAGTAGACTTCCTGTCATTTAGACACCCAACATAATCTGCATCTGCAAATGATGTAATTGAAAGAGATGTATCTCTGCTGAACAAAAGTCTCGTACCTAGTGAAGTCTTCAGATACCTCAAAATCATAGAGACTGCAGCCATATGTGCATGTCTACGTTGCTCCATAAACCGATTCATTGATCACAGCAAATGATATGTCGGGCCTGAAAATAGTCACATATAGTAGTTTGCCAACAAGCTCCATGTACCTCCTCTTATCGACCTCCTCAGTGTCATCATCATATAGCTTCATGCTTGGGTCAATAGGAGTAGTGACAGGTCTACAATATGCCATGCATGTCTCTGAAAGAATATCTATAACACACTTCCCTTGGGACATCACAAGACCTCACTAGTTTCCTGGCTAACACCAGTCCAAGGAAGTAACGTAAATTACCAAGGTCCTTGGTCACAAACTGCTGACCTAGGAAATCCTTGGCACTCTGAATACCCTGCTCATCATCCCCTGTCACAATAATATCATCAACATAAACAAGAATGACAATAGTACATCTCTAGGTCATGTGCACAAACAAAGAGTGATCTGCAGTCGATCACACAAACCCATGTTGTTATATCAAGTCCGAGAGCTTCTGAAACGATGCTCTTGAACTCTGCTTAAGGCCATAGATAGCCTTGTGAAGCCTGTAAACCTTCTGACACTCCGCCTCAGTAGCAAACCCAGGTGGATGTTGCATGTAGATATCCTCCTGTAGATCACCGTAGAGAAAGGTATTCTTCACATCAAGCTGGTAAAGGGGGCAATCTCGTGTCACAACATAAAGTAGTATGCACAGAGTAGAATGTCCGGCAACTGGAGAGAAAGTATACTGATAACCCACCCTATAAGTATGGGTTAACCCACGTGCCATAAATCTCGCCTTATAACGATCCACATTGCAATCTGCACGGTATTTCACAGTGAACACCCATTTGCATCCTACAGCGGATGCGTCAACTGGAGCAGAAACAAGACTCTAAGTACCATGTGACTGTAATGCGGTCATCTCCTCCCCCATCGCTAATCTCCAATGACTGTCCTGAAGAGCCTCCTGGTATGTCCGTGGTATCTCCACAGTTGATAGTGTCAAGGTAAACCTCCTGAAATCCTATGTCAGTCTGCTCAAGGAAACCTGGGCTGCAAGAGGATAAGTAGCACACCTATGTTTCTGCTTGCGCAGAGCAATCGCCACATCAAGATCGTCTGCTAAGGGCATCTGCTCATCTTGTATGGAATCCTCCTACGCAAGCAACTCAGTAGTGCTATCAATAGAAACAATGTGCTCATTACATACCTGAGGCGTGCTGGATAATGGGCAAGGCCTGTGAGCGGGGGGGAACCGAGCAAGATCTGCGAGTAAAAATACGTGGCAAAAACTGAGTCACGGTACAAGATGGAGCCACAGGAGCAAATGTAGAGGCAGGAGTAGATGGTGGAAGTGGTGGCAGTGGTGGTTGGGGAGGTGGTGGTAGAGCAAGAGTAGAGGGAGGTGATGGCACAATAGTAGGAGGCGGAGGCATGTAGATCTCATTGTCAAGGTCAGACGTGTCTAGTCTGTCACCTATAGGAGAAAATACATGACAGACTCAAAAAAAAAAGTAACGACAGCACTGACAAAGTATTTCCGCTTGAGCGGATCAAAGCAACGATACCCCTTCTGGGTACGAGAGTAGCAACAAAAATACACTTGACAGCTCTGGGAGAGAGCTTGTCATGACCTGGAGAGACATCATGAACAAAAGCAACTGAAATGAATACACGAGATGTAAGAGAGAAAAGATCCTTCTCGGGAAACGTAATCGAGAAAGGAATCTTCTCTCCCAACACAGATGAAGGCATGTGGTTTACCGGATAACAAGTCGTGAAGACATCATCTCCCCAGTAGGCATGAGGAGCACGTGATGCAAATGGAAATTTTTAACGGTAGAGAAAATAATTTTGGTGGAAGAAATATAGAGAGGGGAATGAGAAAGAAGATAATGCGTCGGTTGCGCGGGATTTTGGAGACAGAATCGTGAAGACCACATTGAGAGAGAGAATAACAAGAGAGATAAAGAGGGATAACTCAATTCTTCATATAATCTGACTTGTCTCTTACAATAGACTACCAACCTCTTTATGTAGTAGAGGTGGAATTACAAAAATAGAAAGCGAATCAAATTTAAAATCCCACTCGATCCTAATTGACTCTAATTGATTTGAATTAAAATTCAAATCGACCTCTATCCTAATTTGACTCTAATTCAAAATTCGAAATTCAAATTTAAAATTGAGCAACTAATTGGAGATCACACACGATCTCTTTTATTTAAATAAACAAACTAATTAAAATAACTAATTATGGATGGAAATCTCTAATTTTAAAAAATTCCCAAATCAGTCTTTTCTTCAATTCGGGTTGCCCTATCAATTTGGTAAAAAATGCATCAATTCTCCTCCGCTTGAAAAATTCGTCTCTTGACGAATTGCTTGATCTTTGTTCCGTCGGTGGAGAATTTCATCTGAATTGGTTGAGTAGATAACCCAAATTTTGATCCTTTTCCATGTTACGCTTGTAGTTTCTTTCCACTGAGCCATATGGCTGCAATTGTTCTACTCCTTCACTTAAAATGAACCAATAACATAATTTTTCCTCCAATTGGCCTTTTATATAAAGACCATAGTGATGAATCCACATTTCATCATCTTTATTCTATCATTTTGGCACCAAAAACCCTAGCAAATGCCTGTAAATAGCATTAAAATCATCATCTTAGCATTCATGCATATACATCTAAACAGTGTATAAATTACTGTAATTAAGGCCAAAATTATAGAATAAATAAAGAAAAGAAAAAAAATAAAATATTGTAAATATTTTATGACCCGAAACCCCGAGACCTAGGCATCTTGATGAATAGGTCGACAAGGAATAAAGTAGGGGGAGATAAGGTCAGAAATACAGATAATACACCTATACATTTTATTCGTTCTTTATTCATTTTGGGACCTATTTTTGGTTCCACTTTTTATACATCAAATAAAGAAACTTTGTACATGAAAGTTGTAGATAATATCATAAAGAAAAATATAAAATTGATTTCACCGAAAAATAATGTACAGATAAAAAGTTATGGTCTGAATAAGAATCCAGAATGCCAACTTTCCAGACTCGTATCTCACAATTGAAAACTCCAAATGCAGCGTACTCACCTTTAATTGTATATAGAAGAAAATAATCTATTTAATGGTGGTGGCTTCGCATTTGGCGGAGCTACGGTTTGAAAGTTGACTTTTGGCCCCCTATTGTATACTTGTACATATTAAAATATTCAATTTATTAATTATTTATTATTTTTATATATTTTTATATTTTTATAATGTTATAAATAATACTTATAATAATTATGTATATTAAAATCAGAATAAAAACATCATTAAAACTCAAATAAAAATACTTGTATATATTTGATACATAGGTATTATACATACACTTATACCTATATAAAATACAATTCTATTTTATTAATTATACAAATTATATCAGAAAAATAAAATAAAAATATATACGTGTATATAAAAGTATTCTACAATTTTATAAAATACTAAATAAAAATAATAAAAATAAAAATACCTAAATAAAAATAAAATACTCAAATATATAGATAATATACCTATATAGGGGTATAAATGCAAACTTGTAAAAATATACTCCATAAAAATAAATAAAAATCACCATAAATTAATTCATAAAATAATAAACATTTTTTATTTTATAATAAAAAATTAATAAAATCATTTGCTATTTTAATTTCAATTTAGAAGTCTTTTTCTCCAGGTTTTTCCTGGTTGGTCCACGTGGACCAACCAGGGGGCTAGGAGAGTTGACCTCGGTCAACTCTCTGCCCAACACCTGGGCGGCCTGTCAGAATGACTTTTCTTGATTTTCGCGGATTTTTGGAGACCGCACCTTTCACCGAAT
This sequence comes from Ottelia alismoides, assembly GCA_037367405.1. Taxonomy (NCBI): domain Eukaryota; kingdom Viridiplantae; phylum Streptophyta; class Magnoliopsida; order Alismatales; family Hydrocharitaceae; genus Ottelia; species Ottelia alismoides. The sequence continues at coordinate 1,008,595 of JAZKJV010001463.1, read as the reverse complement.
CGAATCGATGTCTTCACGAGAGTTGATCACCTATGATTCCTCTAGCTCGCCCTAGGATTTTTTCGGGGAGAGCATCACTGCTCTTCCCGTTGCGCCTTGATCTTCGAGCCCCCTCGGCCTTGTTTCAAAAACAACCCATACACTTCCTTTTCCCTTTGAACCAGCTTTGGGCGCCAAAAACCTTCGGGTGAGGGTCGAGGGCCAGTCTCCGGTGACAGGGGAATCCTCCCCCATCTCAGGCGAGGTGCGGCGAAGCACCTAGGGCTGCGTTCCAACTCCATCTCCGGCCACCGCCGTGAGGTCTTCTTCCTCGTGGTCAACGCCATTTGAGGGCAGTTTCCTTCTTGTTTTTCTTATAAGTAGATAGCTGTTAGTATAGGATTTCGTTTAGTCTATTTAGATTGCCATTTCAACCATCAACCAGTGCCGGATACCATCACGAACACCTCGCCGGAGTTCTTGAACTCCGGCCACCATTTTCACCACTCCACGCCACCATTCCCTTTTTTTTGCTGGCCCTGGAACCTTTGACTTCTGTTGGTACTTTTATTGCAGGTGTCCAGGAGCAAGGGACCCCCATCTGGGGTCGATTTTGATAGGTCTGGAGCACCTGGAGCGCGCCACCTTCTCCAGCGCAACCCATTGTCACAGGCGCTCCAGGCGCTCCTCGGAGGTCCTCGCGGGGAGAGGAGGAGCTCCAGCTCCATTTTGCCCCTGGTCTTACACTCCCAGGTGGTCGGTGGGTCGTCGGAGGGGCGTTCGAAACTCGGCCCAGCCGCGTTCTTGACCGTTCTTCCAACCCCCGTCTGAGCCGTCTGATCATAGCCTCCCTCCAGGAAGCACAGCCTCCGTCGGATCTGGGGCCTCTCACAACCGTTTGATCATTCAGCCCAGATCTAATCTACACCGCGCATCCACGAAGGGGTATCACGGCCCCACGTCTCGACACGTGTATAAGTGACAAAAGGGGACCGTCGGATCGCCCGCCTTTGACTGGGTATTTTGCAACCTCTACCCGGCACTTTTTGTATTTAATCTCGAGCACTCAAACTTTCATCTGCCGTTTAATTAATTTTGTAATAATTATACTTGACCCCCCCGCAGTTTTGCGTAATTGCCTTTAAGTCCCAGCCAAGCGCGTGCTAGTCACGCGCGTGGTTGGAAATTTTGCGAGGTCACCCTAGCGGGTTTTGGTTATTTGTGTTTAGTCTAAAAGTTATTTTGTTCAGCACAAATTTTGTGGCAAAATTGCAGCCGTGCCCCCATCTTTTCAGATATTTGCATAAAGGTCCCTGCCAGGACTGTTTAATGCTTGGATGTTTGTTCTAATTATTTGACCTATCATTTGAACTCCAAAATTTCCACAAAAATAGACTTAAGCATCTGGACATGTGTACTTTAACGCCTCATATTTAGTTTTTGATTTTATTTTATTTTCATATTTATTAAAAATCAAAAACTTGCTTTTTGTGCACTGTCTAGTTTAGAAAATGCCAAAAAATATTAAAACACTTTGAAAAATTACAAAAAAATTACCTAGTGTCTATTTTATTATCTTTTAGTGTCAGTCCAAAAACCACTAAAAATCTCAAAAGAAAAATACTAAAAATTTAAAAAACACTCAAAAACTTCAAAAAAATATATAAAATCAAAGAAAAATCCAAAAAATATAAACCCAGGTCCTGTTTGTTCTCTATTTTACTCTCTTCATTTGAAAAATAGTGTGCAAAATTTTGATTGTCGTTTGCCATTTTTAACTCCTATTTTACTCACAGCCGGCAACTTTGTCACTGTTTTCTCTTATTTCAGTATTTAAAAATATCAAAAACACCTTGAGAAATCCCCAAAAATCACAAAAACAGTAAAAAAATCATAAAAATATCAAAAACAATTTCTTTCTGAATTTTTGGTAATTTTTACTTAGTTTTATAAATATTTTACCTTGTCTTTTATTCCATGGTCTTTAAACTCCTATATTGAAAAAGAAAAAGAAAAATATAAAATCTAAAATTATAAAAATCAGAAAATTAAAAAGCAAAACACAAAATCAAAAAAAAATTAAATTAAAAAATAAAAAAAATATAAAAAAATTAAAAACCCACAAAAATTTCTTTCCTTGCTTGCTTAGTGTAGACACATCACACACACTTTCACTTGAGCACCATTTTTGCGAACTACCCTGCTTGCTCCCTGTGTTCGAACTCTCTGCATACTTGTCACTATACACCATTTGTGCAGAGTTAAAAATAAATTTTGACTCCACATTAGTTCTAATTTATTGATCTTTAGTGTGGGTTAATTGTTGATTAAACGCGGATTTTGATTGGTCGACACTTCGACTGTGTTCCCGCCTTGTGTGGAACACAAGACCGATCGATTTCTGTGTTTATCAAATGGCGCCGTTGCCGGGGAGCAACAGCGCGTAGTTCTCGTTTTTGCTTTGTGTTGTGACTATTTGTCTACCTTTGCGGTTTTTATTTCTGCTAGTTTTATTTTCCTTATTTTTGATATATCTTTTGAATTGTCTAACCACTCTCCTTATTTGGATTCCGTGCGAGGTACGCGGATCGAGGGAGGAGCCCCTCTTGGAGCACCTTGGCACCCACGTGAAGCGGCTTTAGCTTAGCACGAAGAAGGACTTGGAGGATTTTGCAAGACAACTTCTTAGCATTTATATTCTTGCATTGTATTTATTTTGTAATTCGTAGTGAGAGAGAGACCATTCTTTGTAATAATACAGGTACTCGGACTCTTGGACTTTCGGGCCCAATTTCCAAGTGCTTGTACACTTGGGGGCTCACCGCGGTTTTCCATCGGTTTTCATCGCCTTTTCTTACTTTGTTTTCCGGTTTTGTTTTCCTTACTTTGTGTGATTGAGCCCTTAGATTTAGGATTGCTTGCGATAGATTAAGGCCAAACACCTAATATATCTTGCATGTACCTATAGCCGCGTTTGGACTTAGTCAAAGTTTAAACAGTCTGTTCATTTATCTCTTAAACCGTGTGCCGTGAGCGAGCCCCATCAAGCGCTACTCCTGAACTCGAGTGTGTCGAGAAGAGGAGGGGTAAGCCAAGACCGGACTCTTAGGTTAAAGATAAGTGGCCGACTTGTGGTTCTTCACGATAATAGCAATTTCTGAAAATTAGGGCGATTTCATCGGCTTTGCATTTGCATATAGATAGGTTTCAATTCTGCTGAGCATCCTTGCATGTAGAGTGCTGGAGGCAAGGTGAGCATTTACGCTTTAGCATCCATCATTATTTGCCGCTTGCATTGCTTTTCCGACTCTCCCTCAGATTTTGCCAACCTAGGAGCTCAAAGGAATTGAATCCCCGTTAGGATCGTGCATTTTTTAAAAATCCAAAAAAAAGTGATAATCAATAAAATTGGGACTGCTAATATTACTCGACCCTAAAATCAACATAAAAGAAAAATCTTGTATTGGGGCGAATAATCCCCTCATTGTCTTCGTTTTACATTGCTCGCGCACACACTAAGGTTAGTGCCCAAATCCCATTTTCAGCCCCTAAGTGTTTGTGCAACTTCTTGACCTTTTCACCTAAACTCTAAAACAGACAAGATAAAAAGACCGATTTTTCGGTCTCTACCGAGTTGAGTAGGTGAATTGAGGGTTTGTATTCTTTTCATTTTTGACTGTGATTGTTGTGTGTGTCCTAGATCATATCTGTTCCCTTGCGCCTTTCTTCTTCACTCTCTTGACTTGACCACCGTGCTCCCCTGAATCACTTCCTTTTGTTTCGAGATGGACCCCTGGAGTGCATTTTATCCGGACTTTGCGGACCCCTCGCTCGCTCCAGCCGGTCCACCTCCCTTTTATCAGGAGGATCCTCCTCCTACTTTTTCTGACTTTTGTACATATCCGCCTCAGCCACAGTATCAGACTTCGGACTTCTACCCACCTCCATCCCCACCTATATATTATCCACCATCACATCCACCCGAGTCTGACCTGTTGGAGTCACCTCCCACGACCTCCATGAGTGTTGTCATGAACCTAATGCTAGAGCACATCAATTTGATGAAGGAAAATCTTGACACTTTGAGAGAATATCGGACTAGTGCTCTTTTCATTGAGGATACAGCTTTGCTTGTGAAGAATCATGGGAGCTTGCAATCGCCAATAATACAAAAAAATGAGAAAAATTTAAAAATCCAAAAAGATTTCGGGAGACACTTGGTTGATCAAGATTTTGAGGAGAGAGTCCACTTGCCAGAACCCTGGACCACACACCCAGTCACATCCAGTCCCACCTTTGACCCCGAGGATGCCGCTGTACAGACTGCTCTTGGCATGCCTCGTGTATATGCTGATTCCGACTTCCTCCCTTGTATGGAGGAAGTCCAAAAATTCAAAAAAATGTTATCTGAACCTGAAGTGGTGGCTACTATTCATGAAATCATCCGTGCCCCACTTCAGCAGGCCATGACCCAAGTATCTGCTCCTCTTCCCAAGAAGAGAAAGCGGAGGAGCAGATCTGAGCGTCACATTTTGACCATGGCCACTGCCCTCGCCATCACACACCGTCCCATTCCCAAGAAGAAGAACACAGCTACACCTTTCATCACTTGCACCATCTCTGACCATTCTTGTGATCGCACTCTCCTAGACGGCGGTGCTTCGATTAGCATACTACCCTTCTCGCTGGTACAGTCTCTTCACTTAGGGCCTCTCAAGAAAACCAGGATGATTGTTCAGTTTGCTGATGGATCAATCAAGAGGCCGAAGGGTATCCTTGAAAACGCCGTCATTTCTATTCAAGGCACGAGCCACCATGTTGATTTTGTCGTGTTGCCCATGGAGAACTCCACAGGGGAGCCATCTCCAATCATCCTGGGACGACCATTCCTCGCCTCTGCGAGGGTCGTTATTGACTATGGATCAGGAGAGATTCGCTTCCGTCCTGTTGACGAGAGCGAAGTGTTGATCACCACACCCACAGTTGACCAGAGACCTGCACCTGATGCACCTTCACCGATTATAGCTGACACTGAGGCCTGTGAACTACCTGATGCTACTAGAGATGCTTCCTTAGCGATCCCTGATGAGACCCGACGGATCCCCCGAAAGGGGAGGAAGTCGGAAAGCATGGACCTCACTAATCCTCCTCCTGGTGTGTGGCGATGTGTTGATGAGATCCAGAGTATTTATGTGATTGAACCATTCGATCAGGGGGCAGATACCAAGATAATTGAGGATGCTTATGATGTTGCCCATTACTTTGAGAGACCTCATAAGGCAACAAATGACCCAGGTAAGACTAGACAGGACGGATCTAGTTTGACTACTTCCACTGATAAATCCGTTCCTGGCCCTTCACAGGTCAAGATGATTGAGGTCGGTTATGATGCTGCTACTTATTTTGATAAATTCAGACCTCTTATTGAAGACAAGGATTCAGGCGAGAGTCTTGAGGACGATCAGAGTTCGTATACTTCAACAGATGATTTCGTTCCTTTTGATTTTGACCTAGACGAGGACTCGCAGGACGACTCCGATTACACTTCTTCCGAGGATGATGAGTTTGTCCCATTTCACTTTGATATCGGCGAGACTTCCAAGGCCGGACTTAGTCGTACTTCTTCCACTCACCCGTCTGCGCCTTCACACCTTAGGACCACCAAGGGAGAACCCAGCCATACTGCTTCCATTGATCAGTTCGTCCCTTTCCGTTTTGATTCCACTGAGGGTCTTCACCGTGTCGACCCTGATCGGCTTCCGTCCACTGGGGACCCCGATGTCGACATACACCATATCAGATCTATCCCTCAGCGGTCTCGCAAGAAGGTCAGCTTTCCACCTTCTTGATCATGTGTATATCCATCTTTGTTGTATATTCCCTTGTGTACCTCGATTCTTTCTTCCGTATTGCTCGACCACCCATTCTCGTGTTTGCCTTGCTTAGGACGTACTTTGTCCTAAGTATAGGGGGGTGGACGAGCCGAGTGTTCCTTCTTCGTTCTGTGTCATCGCTCCTGTTTGTTGTCTATACTTAGGGCTTCTTTTACCCTAAGTATAGGGGGAGCGGTGTGTACATTCTCATGATCTCATCTCTTTTTCTTTTCTTCTTTTCTTCTTTTCCTACTCTATCTTCATCATCTATCAAAAAGGTGCCGCCCTTGTAGACAGTTTTCCATACTTAGGACGTACTTTGTCCTAAGTATAGGGGGGTGTGCACCCCGAGTTTCTCTATTTTTTCGATCCTCTCCATTGTCTCCTCTTCTTGTCTATACTTAGGGATATCTTACCCTAAGTATAGGGGGAGACAATCTGAGTATGATCTGTTCATTCCCACCCTTGACCCTCCCTGCTTTGTGTACAGTCTGCTATACTTAGGATTATTTGATCCTAAGTATAGGGGGGACGGTCAACTTCTCATTTGTTCATTCATTCCTTCAGTTATTCATTTATTCTTTAGACTTTCCTATACTTAGTACGAGTTATGTCTTCTCTTTTCTCTCTGATCTATGAGGACATAGCTCAAGCTAAGTATAGGGGGGTCGTATATACTATGTATATACCTTTAGCCATAACTCGTACTTTCGTATTTTCCTAATAAATATGGCTAATAACTCTTTAAAATTCATTAAAATTCCTTAATAAAAAGGTGTTTATTCCTCAAATTCTTTTTGTAAATTACTGATTGATAAATCAGGTGAAAATGTTTTTTTTGCAAAATGTTTGAAAAATAGTTTGAAAATCTTTGTGAACATCTATTGAAAACTATTTTGAAAATATTTTGTTACATGTTTTCAACCTTTGTAAAAATGTGTGATTTGTAAAATTCATTTTCTTTATGTGAAATAAAAGATTTGAAAAATGATTTGCAAATGGTTTGAAAAATGGTTGCAGAAATATGTTGAAAAATCTATCTATACTGTTTTGAAAACCTTTGTAAAATGATTTTCAAATGAGTGTACAGGTTTGTAAAAATGTTTGTAAAAATTATATTGGACTATAGTTTTCAAAAAAATTGTTTGAAAAACCTTGTGTCAAATAAGTTTGAGGAATACAAACATCACACCAAAATCCACTATATAATATGTACTTATAAAATTGACCACTTACCCTTGTAAATTTTTAAAATCCACTTCTTGTATATATAAGAAGCACTCCCGTGTACATAGTTTTCACCAAGTTTTCAGCCAAAACTTTTTGTTTTCAAAAATCCCAAAAACATTTGCAAAACTAAAATCCAAAAAACATTTGAAATATCTTTTTGAAAAATACAAAAAAATGCATCTGCATGCATCATCATTATCTTTTCAAGAACCCATAAAAAGTTCAAAATCTTTGAAAATTGCATCACAAAAATATTTTCTGCATAGCATTGCATGGCATGAGCATTTTTCTGATTGAGTTTGATAGTTGAACAAGTCTAAGTAAAATCCGGAGATTGGAGCTTGATTGGACCTTAAAATCTACCTAATAACAGGAACCTTATAGGAACTGGGTTTGAGGTACTTCAGGTCTAGTTGACTTAATTCTTTGAGGATCACGGGACTTGGTTCAATGGATTCTTGACTGCCTAAGTAGAGTATTTCGGAGCACACGCACGACTCTTGTTGATAATGACCTAACTTGGACACCTACACCTTTCACAGAGCTCTCCACGGATGAGGTGGTGAGGAGGCAGTTTCCTTTGGCTTGGGGTAGCATATGAGGGTAGTACTTCTAGGCGGAACCTCTCTTCTTCTTATAGTGAAGGAAGTGCACCTCAACTTGGTCTAGTGGTGATGAAGGCTAAAGACAGAAGCCGTGGGTTGCAATAAAGCTTCAAAAGAGGGATAGTCTACTGGCTCAAGAAGAAATTTCTTGTATATATGCTGCACCATGTAGATATGTTGTACAGATGCAATTGAAAAAAAAAGAGAAAAAAAAAAAGAACTCCAAAAAAGTGGTGGGTCGGATTGAAAATTTAATAACCCCACCGGAGTGTATATAGTCCAATAAAGCAAAAGCTTATGGTATCCACGTTACATCTCATGAAGCTTGCAGCGGGAGACTTGGCTACACTGGTTGAGCTCCCAAAAGTCTATACTTCTTCCCCCTCTTCTTGAGCCGGTTGCACTTGAACTTAGAAGGGAATACCCCGCTTCTCGAGGAAAGAGTTGCTAGACCGAGGCATTAGAGTTACCAGGTTGGGGGAGGTTGTTTCTTTGTCACTTCTGAGGTGGGAAGCTACATATCACTTACACTGTACGAGTCGGATTCATAGTCGTAAGAGTTTGCGTATGAGTTGAAGTATATCTGACCTGGCTATTGAGGAGACTTGGACAGAGTTTTAGGATTCTCAAGGGCTGTTGGATTTCAAATTTGGTTCTCATTAAGGTTCCGACCGCACTAAAATTCCAAAGGTCCGAATTAAGCTCCCAACTTTGATTTTGTGAAGACAAGTTTGATAATTAAATTTCATCCAATTTTCTTCTTTTTCTTTTCTTTCTTCTCTTTTTGCACTTATTGCATAAGTGTTTGCTAGGGACTAGCAAAGGTAAAGTATAGGGGGATGATGAATCCACATTTCATCATCTTTATTCTATCATTTTGGCACCAAAAACCCTAGCAAATGCCTGTAAATAGCATTAAAATCATCATCTTAGCATGCATGCATATACATCTAAACAGTGTATAAATTACTGTAATTAAGGCCAAAATTATAGAATAAATAAAGAAAAGAAAAAGAATAAAATATTGTAAATATTTTATGACCCGAAACCCCGAGACCTAGGCATCTTGATGAATAGGTCGACAAGGAATAAAGTAGGGGGAGATAAGGTCAGAAATACAGATAATACACCTATACATTTTATTCATTCTTTATTCATTTTGGGACCTATTTTTGGTTCCACTTTTTATACATCAAATAAAGAAACTTTGTACATGAAAGTCGTAGATAATATCATAAAGAAAAATATAAAATTGATTTCACCGAAAAATAATGTACAGATAAAAAGTTATGGTCTGAATAAGAATCCAGAATGCCAACTTTCCAGACTCGTATCTCACAATTGAAAACTCCAAATGCAGCGTACTCACCTTTAATTGTATATAGAAGAAAATAATCTATTTAATGGTAGTGGCTTCGCATTTGGCGGAGCTACGGTTTGAAAGTTGACTTTTGGCCCCCTATTGTATACTTGTACATATTAAAATATTCAATTTATTAATTATTTATTATTTTTATATATTTTTATATTTTTATAATGTTATAAATAATACTTATAATAATTATGTATATTAAAATCAGAATAAAAACATCATTAAAACTCAAATAAAAATACTTGTATATATTTGATACATAGGTATTATACATACACTTATACCTATATAAAATACAATTCTATTTTATTAATTATACAAATTATATCAGAAAAATAAAATAAAAATATATACGTGTATATAAAAGTATTCTACAATTTTATAAAATACTAAATAAAAATAATAAAAATAAAAATACCTAAATAAAAATAAAATACTCAAATATATAGATAATATACCTATATAGGGGTATAAATGCAAACTTGTAAAAATATACTCCATAAAAATAAATAAAAATCACCATAAATTAATTCATAAAATAATAAACATTTTTTATTTTATAATAAAAAATTAATAAAATCATTTGCTATTTTAATTTCAATTTAGAAGTCTTTTTCTCCAGGTTTTTCCTGGTTGGTCCACGTGGACCAACCAGGGGGCTAGGAGAGTTGACCTCGGTCAACTCTCTGCCCAACACCTGGGCGGCCTGTCAGAATGACTTTTCTTGATTTTCGCGGATTTTTGGAGACCGCACCTTTCACCGAATCGAATCGATGTCTTCACGAGAGTTGATCACCTATGATTCCTCTAGCTCGCCCTAGGATTTTTTCGGGGAGAGCATCACTGCTCTTCCCGTTGCGCCTTGATCTTCGAGCCCCCTCGGCCTTGTTTCAAAAACAACCCATACACTTCCTTTTCCCTTTGAACCAGCTTTGGGCGCCAAAAACCTTCGGGTGAGGGTCGAGGGCCAGTCTCCGGTGACAGGGGAATCCTCCCCCATCTCAGGCGAGGTGCGGCGAAGCACCTAGGGCTGCGTTCCAACTCTATCTCCGGCCACCGCCGTGAGGTCTTCTTCCTCGTGGTCAACGCCATTTGAGGGCAGTTTCCTTCTTGTTTTTCTTATAAGTAGATAGCTGTTAGTATAGGATTTCGTTTAGTCTATTTAGATTGCCATTTCAACCATCAACCAGTGCCGGATACCATCACGAACACCTCGCCGGAGTTCTTGAACTCCGGCCACCATTTTCACCACTCCACGCCACCATTCCCTTTTTTTTGCTGGCCCTGGAACCTTTGACTTCTGTTGGTACTTTTATTGCAGGTGTCCAGGAGCAAGGGACCCCCATCTGGGGTCGATTTTGATAGGTCTGGAGCACCTGGAGCGCGCCACCTTCTCCAGCGCAACCCATTGTCACAGGCGCTCCAGGCGCTCCTCGGAGGTCCTCGCGGGGAGAGGAGGAGCTCCAGCTCCATTTTGCCCCTGGTCTTACACTCCCAGGTGGTCGGTGGGTCGTCGGAGGGGCGTTCGAAACTCGGCCCAGCCGCGTTCTTGACCGTTCTTCCAACCCCCGTCTGAGCCGTCTGATCATAGCCTCCCTCCAGGAAGCACAGCCTCCGTCGGATCTGGGGCCTCTCACAACCGTTTGATCATTCAGCCCAGATCTAATCTACACCGCGCATCCACGAAGGGGTATCACGGCCCCACGTCTCGACACGTGTATAAGTGACAAAAGGGGACCGTCGGATCGCCCGCCTTTGACTGGGTATTTTGCAACCTCTACCCGGCACTTTTTGTATTTAATCTCGAGCACTCAAACTTTCATCTGCCGTTTAATTAATTTTGTAATAATTATACTTGACCCCCCCGCAGTTTTGCGTAATTGCCTTTAAGTCCCTGCCAAGCGTGTGCTAGTCACGCGCGTGGTTGGAAATTTTGCGAGGTCACCCTAGCGGGTTTTGGTTATTTGTGTTTAGTCTAAAAGTTATTTTGTTCAGCACAAATTTTGTGGCAAAATTGCAGCCGTGCCCCCATCTTTTCAGATATTTGCATAAAGGTCCCTGCCAGGACTGTTTAATGCTTGGATGTTTGTTCTAATTATTTGACCTATCATTTGAACTCCAAAATTTCCACAAAAATAGACTTAAGCATCTGGACATGTGTACTTTAACGCCTCATATTTAGTTTTTGATTTTATTTTATTTTCATATTTATTAAAAATCAAAAACTTGCTTTTTGTGCACTGTCTAGTTTAGAAAATGCCAAAAAATATTAAAACACTTTGAAAAATTACAAAAAAATTACCTAGTGTCTATTTTATTATCTTTTAGTGTCAGTCCAAAAACCACTAAAAATCTCAAAAGAAAAATACTAAAAATTTAAAAAACACTCAAAAACTTCAAAAAAATATATAAAATCAAAGAAAAATCCAAAAAATATAAACCCAGGTCCTGTTTGTTCTCTATTTTACTCTCTTCATTTGAAAAATAGTGTGCAAAATTTTGATTGCCGTTTGCCATTTTTAACTCCTATTTTACTCACAGCCGGCAACTTTGTCACTGTTTTCTCTTATTTCAGTATTTAAAAATATCAAAAACACCTTGAGAAATCCCCAAAAATCACAAAAACAGTAAAAAAATCATAAAAATATCAAAAACAATTTCTTTCTGAATTTTTGGTAATTTTTACTTAGTTTTATAAATATTTTACCTTGTCTTTTATTCCATGGTCTTTAAACTCCTATATTGAAAAAGAAAAAGAAAAATATAAAATCTAAAATTATAAAAATCAGAAAATTAAAAAGCAAAACACAAAATCAAAAAAAAATTAAATTAAAAAATATAAAAAAATATAAAAAAATTAAAAACCCACAAAAATTTCTTTCCTTGCTTGCTTAGTGTAGACACATCACACACACTTTCACTTGAGCACCACGAACTACCCTGCTTGCTCCCTGTGTTCGAACTCTCTGCATACTTGTCACTATACACCATTTGTGCAGAGTTAAAAATAAATTTTGACTCCACATTAGTTCTAATTTATTGATCTTTAGTGTGGGTTAATTGTTGATTAAATACGGATTTTGATTGGTCGACACTTCGACTGAGTTCACGCTTTGTGTTGAACTTAAGACCGATCGATTTCCGTGTAAATCACATAGTGAGGAGGAGCCTGCTTGTAATTCCTCCAAATTATCTCATCCTTTCTTTTAAGGCATCCGATTGAGGAGGGATCCCTTGTTAGGGTTCCTCTCACCCGAAGCATTAGCCGACGATGCTTCCTGAAGTGCGAGTAGTGACGGCGACGCAACAAGTAGGGAGGCTTTGACCGGCGACGAGGAAGGAGGTTCGACGGCCCCATCTTGCGCACGCAATGGCGACCGTCCTGACGTGTGCCTGCTGTAGCTCGAGATCGAGCATCGATGACAATGCAGATGGCGAAGACGGTGTACCTGCGGTGATGGGGCTGCCCGAGGGGGCGTTTCTATATTTTCTACTGTAGCTGGGGGTGCGACTGCCTGAGGGGGCGTTGGGGCTGGGAGGGTTGCCGGGGTGACGGAGATGGGTTGCAGGAGAGGCAGTGTGGCAGTTTGGAGGACGGCAAGGGGCTGCAACTGGGAGATTGGGGGTGCCGGAGGTGTGGGGGCTGCAACAAGGACCCAGGAGGGAATCGTGAGTGACACTGGAATCGGTTTCTTCCAACGGTTGTAGGTCTGAATTATTCCTGCACAGCAAGCAGATCGACGATTTCCCATGCTTCTTCTATAGGGTCTTCATCAAATATGGGACCCAAGTCTTCGATTTCGTTTTGTATCAAAGTTGTATCAATAAAATATTTGTCTTGCATGAAAGTACCTTCGTTTTCTTGGTCAAAAGTAGGTTGTACAGCAACTTTTGTGCTCTGAATTTTGTCGTTGTCGAGCGAATCTTCTTCAATTTGCGTGGTCCAACCATTCTTGGACTTTGATGCTTGATATAAGACATCGCTTAAACTTTTATTGTCGCGAATGCACATGTGAGCCATGTGAGAGAAGACTAAGATCGAGCTTCATCCACCAATATGCGACAGGATCGTTGAATCGTGGGAATGATCGGTTGCCATGCTCTGATACCACTTGATGCAAATGGAATTTTTTTAACGGTAGAGAAAATAATTTTGGTGGAAGAAATATAGAGAGGGGAATGAGAAAAGAAGAAGATAACGCGCCGGTTGGCGCGGGGTTTTGGAGACAGAATCGTGAAGACCACGTTGAGAGAGAGAATAACAAGATAGAGATAAAGAGGGATAACTCAATTTTTCATATAATCTGAATTGTCTCTTACAATAGACTACCAACCTCTTTATATAGTAGAGGTGAAATTACAAAAATAGAAAGCGAATCAAATTTTAAAATCCCACTCGATCCTAATTGACTCTAATTGATTTGAATTAAAAATTCAAATCGATCTCTATCCTAATTTAACTCTAATTCAAAATTCGAAATTCAAATTTAAAATTGAGAACCTAATTGGAGATCACACACGATCTCTTTTATTTAAATAAACAGACTAATTAAAATAACTAATTAAGGATGGAAATCTCTAATTTTAAAAAATTCCCAAATCAGCCTTTTCTTCAATTCGGGTTGCCCTATCAATTTGGAAATAATTGCATCAGCACGACTTTGTATCAACAATGTTCGGGTCACATCAAGTAAGTGACGTGTTTGCACTTGGCAATATCGTTCTGCTGGGATGTATAGGCACATGAGGTTTGGTGAACAATATCAAGAGATCTAAGAAAGTCAAAAGATGTAAGGTGCAGAACTCTAAAGCATTATCGGAATGAATATATTTGACATGGCAGAAAAAATATCCTTTATCTCATTAATAAAAGATTTGATAACAGATCTAGCCTCAAACTTATTCTTCAATAAAAAGACCCGGGAAAGTCTACAAAAATCATCGGCAGCAACTAGATAAAAATGGTGTCCCTAGTGATCAAGAACACGACTCGAACCCCAAATATCTAAATGAAGGAGCTCAAATAACTGAGAACTTCTCCGACTCTGACGGGATGGAAAGGAAGAACGGTGATGCTTCCCAAGCTGGCATACCTCACACTGGAAGAGGATCTCCTAGAAATCTGAGGGAGAACATGACATATCTTCTGCAAAGAAGGTGGCTAAAACGAATGTTCCATAGCATGGCCTTAAGTTTCAGCGAAGTTCGGTCGAATTTCCATCGAATACCGATATCTTGTCGAAATCGAAATTCGACCGAAATGGCCGACATGATCGAAATATGGGGGCCCTAGTACAAAAAATGATCAAAACAATCGAAATTTCCATCGAATTTCGATCGAAATTCTGTTTCGATCACCGAAATGTGACCGAAACCATTATTTAGGGCCTTGTTCCACATATATGGTGAGACTAGTCCAGTAGATATAGTAGAAGCGTCAACATGAGGTTGGACCAGTTTGTAGAGTCATCGTCGCTTACGGCCAAATCCAATCACCATGCCCGTGAGTATGTTCTGAAACATAAGAGACGAAGGGTCAAAGATGGCACGACAATGCAGGTTCTTAGTAATCTAACTAATGGAAAGTAAATTCCTCTGAAAGTCAGGAGCATATAAAACATTCTGAAGATGCATGGATGACGCCAAATGCACATCCCCCTATTCGATTAATGGGTAAATGGTCGTCATTGGCAATGACAACCCATCTACCAGGTGGTATGGTCCTATAGAACCTCAGTTGTGCTATGTCTCCACAAAGATGATGGGAAGCACCAAAGTCCATAATCCACTCTGTCATATCTGCACCATTACTACCAGTAAAAGCATAAGAGATACCTGAAGAGCTCGAAGAGACTCTAGCTGCGGCAACGGTATCTATAGTGGTGGTTCCTGCAATAGGAATCATGATCTCTCGAATACGAGAGACGAGTCAGCCTGGAAGCAAGACTATCAGAAGGCTCAATCTGCTCTACCACACGACCAAGGACAGGATATCCATGCTTCTGATAGTATGTATCCTCTGTATATCCAAGTCGACGGTAAAAGGTGCAAGGGCTACACGGACGTCCAACGCTTTTGCCACGAGGGGTACGTCTCTAGACTGGGTCGTCACTCCTTGGCCACGAGAGACGGTCATAATAGATGAGGGCTGAGGAGTGGCCATAGGAGGCATGGCAATATGACTGAGATGGCTATAGGCCTCCTCTATGGGAGGTATGGTAATGCAGCATGATGCTACGTGATCACTTTCTTTTAGTCGAACATTTGTTTTATTTATTTATGTAAAAGGCTCATTATACAAGGCCTTATCATCTTTTCTTTTCTGTTTTTTTTTTTCATTTTCCTATTTATAGTAAGGTAGTTGCTTGTTTGGGGGGATTTGACCTCTATAAAGGCACCCCATTAGCTAGGGTTGAAATTAGTTTTAAATGAAGTTTATTTTTCCCTCACTTATTCTCTCTCTCCTTCTCTCTCTCTCTCTCTCTCTCTCTCTCGTCACCCGCCCTCTTTTTCCCCCGTGCCCTAACTCCCCCCCCCCCCGACGTCGCCTCTTTCCCCCTTCCCCACCCGTGCTTCTCTTCCCCACGGACCCTAACCCTCCATCCCGCCGCCTCTCCCCATTCCGGCATCCCTTCCACACCGTTCCTTCCCCTCCTTCTTCCCTCCCCGCCGCTCGCCCCTTCTCCCCATCGTGCGCCTGCTACCTTTCCTCCCCTAACTCGTCGCCTTCCGCCACCACAACTCTCGCCTACACCCCGTCACCGAGCCGCACCCCCTCCGCGCGCTAACCCTCGTGCCCGCCTCCTCCCCCTTGCCGCTTCGCCCCACAAACCCCCTCTCCCGCCTCGCCTCCCTATTCCACCGCCCCACTTCTGCCGCCAGACGCCTGACTCGCCTGTTGTCCATCTCGCCGCCTCTCTTCCCTGCCCACGTTGGCCTCCCGTGCTGCCAAAGGCGCCCAGCAACCAGTCTCGCCGCCGACCAGGCCTGAAGCGTGCCGAAACTCTCTGCCGGTTGTGGTATGAGCGCCACTTACATGTGATTCTATCTGAGTTTCATTAGTAGTGTCAATTGTTATATTGTTGCTTGGTTTGGTGAACTATTGAGATCATTATTTACCGCAGAATCGTTATATCTTTCCTGAAATCTTATATCTACTAGGAATGCCCTAAATTTGCGGTAAGATTGTGTTGTACGTGGAGTATCTCGCGATCTTTTGTTGCTGAAATTTATTGGTATCAAGTTTTTCCTAAGTGTCGTAGCACTTCCATTGATTTACTTACCCAGTTAGACAACTCGCCTACATCACATCGTATTTCCGTTCGTATTGCATAAAGTTTGCATCAATTTGGTATCAGAGTATATCGATCCGTTTCATTTGTTTTATTGCATTAAAAAAAAGAAAAAGATAAAAAAAGAACAAAAAAAACAAAACAAAAGAGAAGAAGAAGGTCTAGGATCCCCATGGCTGAAAGGGCAAATACCTCTAAAACCCGTCAACACCCCCACACTGAGCTATCATTAGAAGCCTTGTCTGCCCAACTGGCGCACATATACGATCAACTGGGTGGAAAAATTGCCGCTGTGGATGGATGGGTTGCCGTCGCACACGAACAAATTGCCACCTTACATAGTCGCATGTTAGGAAAAGATCATAATGACGAGACACCCAACAGGGGTCGACGTACTAGTCGGAGACGACACTCCCGGAGTAACACCTCCCGAGACTCTAGATCTTCTACCTCCGACGGACACGTTAGCGACTATCTTTCACAGGAGAGCGAGGATGAAGGATTGAGAGATGAAACTCCTTTCATTTCAAAGACCCAAGAGCCACACACCCCAGGATATACGACACAACCCTCTAGTGGCCCTCAATTCCCGTCACGGCATGGCCCAAGTCTCGATGACGGATGGGATCGAGGCATCCGCCTTGATGTCCCGGAATTTGACGGAGGACGAGACCCTGATGTCTTTTTGGATTGGCTCCAAGCCGTCGAACACTTCTTTGTATGGAAGACTATGTCTAGCGAACGAAAAGTTCAATTTGTCACAATCAAACTAAAGGGATACGTTCTGCTATGGTGGGATCGTTTGCAATCTGAACGCAAACGAAAAGGAAAGGGATCCGCAGTTGGAGCAAGATGAAGACCAAACTGAAGACGAAGTTCGTGCCTGAAGATTACAAACGAGATATATACGCACGACTGCAATCATGGAAACAAGGCACCTTGAGCGTGAGAGAATACACCGAAGGGTCCCAATCCCTCATTCATCGCAACCGATTGCAGGAGACTCCTGTCCAGGAAGTCACCCGCTATATGCAAGGACTCCGCCAAGTTATCCAGGATGAACTCTACCTCCACAACTGTCGAAACGTCGACGAAGCTTACAAGCAGGCTGAACGGGCTGAGACTAAGCTTGCTAAGGCCCAGACAAGGAGGATGTCTTTTTCTGTGAACTCCGTCCCATGCACTAGTACCCCGATGGTGACCTCCAAACCGATAGTTTCCCCATCGATTGTTACGGGTAAATCCCAAGCCAAACTATCAACTCCTGCCGTTGCCCGACCATCTATTGGAAACCCCGAATTAGGCATCTTGGGGAGTCGACCTGTAGTAGGACATGATACTTGTTTCCGATGTTATCAAATGGGACATCGCGCGACAGAGTGCCCAGACCGTAAGGCGAGGCCCGCCCATTTATGCATCGTCGAAGACCCTGACCCTGACCAACAAGAACCACCTGAAGAGGATCATACCGCTTTAACTGCTGTCACCACGGAAGCTGATGACTATGAGTCTCTGGGAGTGGATGGAGATGTGTCCGGACCTTTCCTGGTAATTGAACATGAGGACTTTATCGCTCCTGACAGTGCACCCGCAAACATCTTGCTTACACCCATTGCCAACGACGCTGATAGTTGGTTGCGACGCAGCATATTCCGAACCACCTGCACCTCAGGAGGGCATCGTTGTTCGTTGATCATTGATGGAGGAAGCGTTGAGAACTTCGTGTCTCAAGAAATGATCGATAAGTTGGGTCTACCTACTCAACCACTCAAGAAACCTTACAGTATGGCATGGTTCCGAGGTGGCACTCAACTTCTGATCCACCGTTAGAGTCTCGTTAGCTTCTCGATTGGGCCTTCATATAAAGACGAGGTGTAGTGCCATGTAGCCCCTATGGATGTCTGTCATGTACTACTTGGGAGACCTTGGCAGTTTGATCGAGACACTGAGCATAGAGGAAAATTGAACACTTACTCATTTCTCATAGACAAGGTGCGTATGACCCTTAGACCACAACGCGAAGCCCTTAGCTCTCGACAGGTAGCCACACTCCGATCCGCGACCGCACCATCTGGTAAAAATACTCCCCTGTCAAAACCTTCGACTACTGGTCCAGTATTGTTGATGGAAGCCCAGACATTCCAACGTGAAGTTCAGGAGAGCTCTACTATTTATGCATTGATGGGACGTAAGGTAGTCAAACAAGAAGTGACTACATCCGAAATTCCGTCTGAGGTGAAGCCCATCATTAAGGAGTTTGCTGACATTATGCCTGAAGACCTGAGGGACTACCCCTATTTCGAGACATTCAACATCACATTGACCTAGTTCCTGAAGCAAGCCTACCACATTTGCCACATTATCGGATGAGTCCAAGGGAGCACGAAGAAATGAACAAACAGGTCACCGATCTTCTACGTCGTGGGTATGTTCGAGAGAGTATGAGCCCAGTGGCCGTTCCTGCTCTACTTACCCTGAAAAAGGATGGCACGTGGAGGATGTGCGTGGATAGTCGTGCTATCAACAATATAACAATCAAGTATCGTTTTCCGATTCCGCGTCTTGATGACATGCTCGATATGTTATCGGGTGCCAAATTATTTTCCAAAATGGATCTTCGCAGTGGGTACCATCAGATTCGCCTCCGACCTGGAGACGAGTGGAAGACTGCTTTTAAGACCAAAGAGGGCCTTTATGAATGGACCGTAATGCCCTTCGGCATGTCTAATGCTCCCAGCACCTTCATGCTAACCATGAGTCATGTATTACGGCCCTTCATTGGTAAATTTGTGGTTGTGTACTTCGATGGCATACTCATCTACAGCCTTACCAAAGACGACCATTTGGCCCACTTGCGACAAGTCTTGGAAACCTTAAGAGCCCAACAATTGTTTGTCCATCTTAAGAAATGCTCCTTCATGTCTGACACGGTCCTCTTCTTGGGATACATTGTCACTGCTGACAGACTTAAAGTTGACCCCTCCAAGATTCAGGCCATTCAGAACTGGCCCGTACCCAAAACCCTCACTGAGATTCACAGTTTCTTGGGTTTGGCCTCCTTCTATCGACGTTTCATTCGAAACTTTAGTACTTGTGCGGCCCCGCTAGTCGATTGCACACGAAAAGGTGTACCCACATGGACTTCTGAAGCATAAACCAGCTTTCAAAAGCTAAAACATCAGTTGACTAATGCCCTCGTCTTGGCACTTCCTGACTTCTCCAAGGTTTTCATAGTTGATTGCGATGCCTCACATGTTGGGATTGGTGCCGTCCAGAGTCAGGAAGGACGACCTGTAGCATTCTACAGTGAGAAGTTGAACGAAGCTCGATTACGGTACTCCACTTATGATGTCGAATTCTATGCCGTGGTGCAAGCTCTCAAGCATTGGAGGCATTATCTAATCCAGTGTGAATTTGTACTTAACTCTGATCATGAAGCCTTAAGATATCTGAACTCACAGAAAACCCTTAACAAGCGTCATGCAAAATGGGTTAGTTTCCTCCAAGAATACACGTTCCATCTCAAACACAAGGCGGGAACCCTGAATCGCGTGGCCGACGCGTTGAGCAGACGAGCACATGTCCTGACCACAATGACCGTCAGCACAACGGGGTTTGACGCACTCAAGGAGCTCTACCCCACTGACCCTGACTTCGGACAAGCTTATGCAGAGTGTGTTGACACTGGACAGGATCCGACAACCACTTATGTCCTTCATGAGGGATTCCTGTTCAAGGCCCAACGACTGTGCATTCTTGCCACTTCCCTATGAGCGAATCTAATTTCAGAACTGCATAACGGTGCGTCGGTGGCTTAGCTGGACACTTTGGAAGCGACAAGGCCTTGACTCTTCTCCAAGAGCGATTTTATTGGTCGCAATTGCGAAAAGGATGTTACGAAATTTGTACAAAAATGCCAAACATGTCAGAGATTCAAAGGCCATAGGCAGAACACGGGGTTGTATACACCTCTGCCGATTCCTCTGCGACCCTGGGAAGACATCACTATGGATTTTGTGCTAGGCTTACTCCTCACGGTACGGAAAGTTGACTCTATTTTTGTGGTTGTGGACAGATTTTCTAAAATGGCACACTTCATTGCATGTAAAAAAACCTCAGATGCATCTCATGTCGCAGATTTGTTTTTTCGTGATGTTCGATTCCATGGTGTTCCTCGTTCTTTCACTTCAGATCGTGATACCAAGTTTTTGAGTCATTTCTGGCGCACGCTTTGGTCTCGTCTTGGTACCCGTTTGCAATACAGCACTGCTTATCATCCACAAACAGATGGGCAAACCGAAGTAGTTAATAGATCGTTAGGAAATTTATTGCGATGTCTAGCAGGGGACTCTCCGTCCAAATGGGATCTAATTCTTCCCCAAGCCGAATTCGCGTATAACAGTTCCACTAATAGGTCCACCGGAAAATCGCCATTTGAGAGTGTGTACGGCTTTCCACTTACCCAATTTCTCGACCTTACACCCACAACCATGCAAGGGAGGAGTAGTGCAGCCGATGAAGACCTGGTCGAACACCTAACCCATATCCATACCGAAATCCGAGCCAAACTCCAAACCATGACCCAGAAATACCAAGACCAAGCCAACCTCCATCGTAGAGAGAGTGAGTTCAGAGTTGGAGAATTAGTGATGGTCCACCCAAAAAAAGAGAGGTTTCCTTTGAGAGTCCACCAAAAATTGAGTGTCCGAAAGATTGGTCCATTCCGAATCCTCAAGAAGATTGGGTTGAATGCTTACTTGATCTACCGCCAGATGTCCAGACATCGCCAGTCTTTAATGTTTCAGATCTCTTCTTATATCATGGAGATGAGCAGACAGATGCAACCACGCTAGTAGTTCCCGCTGATGATATGCGCCAAACACTAGCCGCGATTGATGCCGATCAGATTGAAAATATTGCCGACATCCGAGATATGATGACTAGACGTGGTCTCTTCCGTCGCTATCTATTCAAATAGAGGGACGACCTCTGACAGATTGCACCTGGATTGACGAGGATGAACTTCAACAACTCCGCCGTGATATACTTCAGAACTACCACGATGCCATCTCGACGGAGCGAGATTCTTCTCAGCAGGGGGGAGTTGATGCAGCATGATGCTACGTGATCACTTTCTTTTAGTCGAACATTTGTTTTATTTATTTCTATTTATTTATGTAAAAGGCTCATTATACAAGACCTTATCTTCTTTTCTTTTCTGTTTTTTTCTTTTTCTATTTATAGTAAGGTAGTTGCTTATTTGGGGGGATTTGGTCTCTATAAAGGCACCCCATTAGCTAGGGTTGAAATTAGTTTTGAATGAAGTTTATTTTTCCCTCACTTATTCTCTCTCTCCTTCTCTCTCTCTCTCGTCACCTGTCCTCTTTTTCCCTCGTGCCCTAACTTCCCCCCCGACGCCGCCTCTTTCCCCCTTCCCCACCCGCACCTTTCTTCCCCACGGACCCTAACCCTCCATCCCGCCGCCTCCTCCCCATTCTGGCATTCCCTTCCACGCAGTTCCTTCCCCTCCTTCTTCCCTCCCCGCCGCTCGCCCCTTCTCCCCCATCGCGCGCCTGCTACCTTTCCTCCCCTAACTCGCCGCCTTCCGCCACCACAACCCTCGCCTACACCTCGTCACCGAGCCGCACCCCCTCCGTGCGCTAACCCTCGTGCCCGCCTTCTCCCCCTTGCCGCTTCGCCCCACAAACCCCCTCTCCCGCCTCGCCTCCCTATTCCGCCGCCCCACTTCTGCCGCCAGACGCCTGACCCGCCTGTTGTCCATCTCGCCGCCTCTCTTCCCCGCCCACGCTGGCCCTCCCGTGCTGCCAAAGGCGCCCAACAACCAGTCCCGCCGCAGACCAGGTCTGAAGCATGCCGAAACTCTCCGCCGGCTGTGGTATGAGCGCCACTTACATGTGATTCTATCTGAGTTTCATTAGTAGTGTTAATTGTTATATTGCTGCTTGGTTTGGTGAACTATTGAGATCATTATTTACCGCAGAATCGTTATATCTTTCCTGAAATCTTATATCTACTAGGAATGCCCTAAATTTGCGGTAAGATTGTTCTGTACGTGGAGTATCTCGTGATCTTTTGTTGCTGAAATTTATTGGTATCAAGTTTTTCCTAAGTGTCGTAGCACTTCCATTGATTTACTTACCCAGTTAGACAACTCGCCTACATCACATCGTATTCCGTTCGTATTGCATAAAGTTTGCATCATATGGTGGTGCTAGCGAGAAGCTGAGTACGTGATGCATCATATTATGTATCAAGATCAACCATGAAAACTCCAACCATCGTGGAGTTCCTATATGCCTTCTGACGCTCAAGAGATGTAGTAATAGGCATATAGCTATGAAGCTTCTCAAACATATCACAGAATGAACTGTAGTACGCGTACAGAGGATGACCATTCTGCTTGGCCTTGTAGATGCCAAACTGTAGCTAAAGAATCTTGGCATCATTCTTCATTTGAGCAAGGTGGAAGCCAACGTGTCTCACATCGCCTTGGCAGTGGGCCGGTTCAGAATATCATTGGCTATCTCTGTAGTGAGGGTCTCACATAGCCAAACACGCGCATACGCGTAAGGTCTTAAATATCGGATTTCGGTTTCATTTCGGTGACTGACCGCAATGAAATTCCGGTCATTTCAGTCGTTTTTTGAACTGAGGCTCCCAAATTCCGGCCGATATAAGGCATTTCAACCCAATTTCGGTTACCCACCGAAACCGAAATTCGATCGAATTTCGATGAAATTTGAGGTCATGCATACGTGTCATCTTAGTCCAAAAAGCATTTGTCCCAAGTCCTATCCGTTAGCTCTGGATCTGTCAGGATGTGCTCCTTGTTGTTACATTGCATGAGGGTGAGAAACTACATGGACCACAACTCATAGTTGGTCCATCCATCTTAGCGATAGGCTCCGGACGAAAAAAATGTCACCCTTTTCTATGACATGATGGTAAAATGGCCAAATAACGAAATTCAACTAGGGAATAGATCGATATAAACGAGTCTACACAAGTATATGAAGGATTGGTTGTACGTAGACTTATACAACCAACCTCATCAATCATCGTTGCTTGCTAGGACCGGAAAACGTGATTTATTGGTCAAAAATCATGTTTTATGATTAAATCAGACCGGTTCAGGCTGTAGAATGATTTGCAAAGGTGAACGGAAGCCTGTGGGAGGGCCGACAGCGTCCTGGGCGGTCGAGGCAATGGCCAGGGAGACCTGGCCGACCGAGATAGCAACCTAGGGCGACAGGAGCAACAACCTAGAGGCCTGGACGACAGCCTAGGCAGGTCGGGATGGCAGCCTGGGGGTCGAGGCGGTGGCCTGGAGGCCGAGCAGTGGTCTAAGCAGGTCAGCGACGGCCAGATGACCCAAGTGGCGGGCGGATGGAGGGGCGGCGGCCTGGGGCAGCGAGCAGTAGCAATCGAGGGAGGGGGCGGGCAACTAGAGTTAGGGCTAGGATTCAGAGGGGTACGGGAACTCCAGGTAGGACTGCCGTTCTGATACCATGTAGAGGAAAAAGACTTCAATTAATTAATGAGAGACCCATGGGTTCTCTTATATAGGAAAGGAACCAATTAGGAAAATTACATGAAGTAGACAAAATAAATAGATAACATGAAAATAGTAAGAAAGATAAGAAATATCTCAACACCTTCCAATCATCTGGCATGTTTCACCATTTTCTTCATGTGATCCAACATGTGTCACCATGCATTCAATTTTTTATTTGCTAAGTGTAGGTAGTACATTTTAGTTTGACTTGTTAACAAATTTATTCAATGTTATTTGGCGAAGCAAGAAAATGCATGAAGAATGGAGGAGAAGCATCATAGTACCTCTTTATAGGAATAAATGAAACATTCAAAATTGTTCGAATTTCAACATGGATTTAAGCAAACATACAGATTTCGTTGGGGCGTTCCCTACTTGCGATGCGCTGCATCGCCCGAATGCAATGAAAAATTCGCAAGGCCGCTACATCGCAGTCTGGATGTAGTTCAAAATTTGCAAGGGTTCTCGCATGAGGAACGCATGCAGGTAATTAAGCTAGTTCCGTTGCATCACCGCCCGGATGCAGTCCAAAATTTACAAGGGTTCTCGCATAATGGACACATGCGAGTAAAAAAGGTAGTCCAAAAGAGATTGCAATGGAAGTTGCGGATTGGTAGTTGGAATATTGGCACTTTAACTGGAAAGTTGACGGAGATAGTGGATACGATGGAAAGAATGAAGATTCATATACTATGTCTTCAAGAGACTAAATGGGTTGGAGAGAAAGCAAGGGAGATTGAGAAGACATGAATTAAACCTTGGTTTTCAGGCAAAGATAAGGGTAGAAATGGTGTTGGAGTGGTTGTTCATAAGGATTTGAAGGATTGTATGGTTGAGGTGAAAAGATTCGGTGATCGAATTATTTTGCTAAAATTGGTGCTTGAAGACGAAATTCTGAATATCATCTCAGTTTATGCACCGCAAATTGGTTTAGATGAAAGGACTAAACAAGCTTTTTGGGAGGATTTGGATAAGAGTCTACAAGGAATCCCACAAAGAGAGATGATTTGCATCGGTGGAGATCTTAGTGGACATGTGGGAAAAGATGCTTCAGGGTATGCTAGTGTTCATGGAGGACATGGTTTTGGGGATAGAAATGAAAGGGGAAAAACCATCCTAGATTTTGTAACGATATATGATCTTTTTATAGCAAACACTCTCTTCAAGAAGAGGAGGAACATTTAATTACTTATAAGATTGGGCCAACTAAAACACAGATGGATTACTTTGCATTGAGGAGAAGAGATTGGTTGTGTTGTAAAGACTGCAAAGTAATCCCAGGAGAGAGTTTGACAACCCAACATCGCTTCTTAGTCTTGGATGTACAAATGAAAGGGCTGGTAAAGAAAAGGGGGGTTTCTAAGATAACTAGAACTAGATGGTGAAATCTTCCACTGATGCAAGCGAGCTTCAGGGAGAAGGTTTTAGAAGACTTAGCTTGGGATTGTAGTGGTAGTGCAAACGAGAAGTGGGAGGCAGTAGCATCTTGTATCCAAAAGGTAGCCAAAGAGATGCTAGGCGAGTCAAAGGGAGGAGCTCCAGGTCAAAAGGAGGCTTGGTGCTAGAGTGAAGGGGTGCAAGAGAAGCTAAAAATAAAAAAAGCTTGCTTTAAAGCTATGTCTAAGGATAGAACGGAGGAGACTGACACAAACTACAAATTAGCGAAGAAGGAAGCAAAGAAGACTGTAAGCGAAGCTAAGTCAAAAGCTTATGAAGTTTTGTATAAAAATCTCGATTCTGAGGGACAAAAAGATATATTCAGGTTGGCTAAAGCAAGAGAAAGAAAGACCAAAGACCTTTCTCAAGTGAGATGCATTAAAGACGAGGAAGGTCATGGGGTTGTTACTCAGAAGGATATAAAGACTAGATGGGAGCAGTATTTCCATAAACTTTTCATTGGGGAAGGAAATAGAGAGATCACTTTGGGTGATCTAGCTAGTAGTGAAAGTTACTTGAATCGTGCAAGCTATAGATGGATACAAAGAAAGGAAGTAGAGGAGGCTTTGAAGGTTATGAGACCCGGGAAAGGTGTTGGACCGGATGACATCCCTGTAGAAGTATGGAGAGTTTTATGTGAGCATGGTTTGACTTGGCTAACGAATCTATTCAATGTTATTTAGCGAAGCAAGAAAATGCCTGAAGATTGGAGGAGTATCGTGGTACCTCTTTATAAGAATAAAGGAGACATTCAAAATTGTTGTTCAAATTATAGAGGTATCAAGTTGATGAGTCACACTATGAAAATTTGGGAGCGTATGGTCGAAAGAAGGTTGAGGCAAGTTTCCAACGTAAAAGAAAATCAATTCGGATTCATGCCAGGTCGCTCAACGATTGAAGCCATCCATTTGCTGAGGAGAACAATGGAGATTTATAGAGCTAAAAGGAAGAATCTCCATATGATCTTTATTGATTTGGAGAAGGCTTATGATTCTGGCCCACGAGAGATATTGTGGAAAGTTTTGGAGAAGAGACAAGTACCTGTCCTATACATTAACCTCATAAAAAATATGTATGATAGGGCTTTATCTTGTGTAAGGACCCCGTCTGGGAAGACTGGATATTTTGACATCAACATTGGTTTACATCAAGGTTCTGCTTTAAGTCCATTTCTTTTTACTTTGATTATGGACGAGTTGACAAGTCACATTCAGGATGACTTACCTTGGTGTATGTTATTTGCTGATGATATTGTGTTAATTGACGAGACTAGAGATGGAGTAAATGAGAAGCTTGAGGTCTCGAGACATGAGTTGGAGACTAAAGGATTTCGTATAAGTAGGGCTAAGACAGAATATATGGAGTGCATCTTTGATAGAAGCAATAGTGAAGGAATCGAGATGAAGATTGGTGACGATAACATTCAGAAGAGAGATTTCTTTAGATATCTGGGATCTATTCTGCAACATGATGGGGAAAATGATGGAGATGTTACTAATAGAATAAATGCAAAAGTGGAGAGGAGCCTCTGTTGTTCTCTGTGATAAGAAAATTCCTTTAAGAATTAAAGGAAAGTTTTACAAAGCAGCCGTGAGACCTGCCAAGCTTTATGGATCTGAATGTTGGCTTGTGAACCATAGACATGTGCAGAGAATGAAAGTAGCAGAAATGAAAATGCTAAGGTGGATGTGTGGACACACACGTAAAGATCGGATTCGGAATGATGCAATCAGAAAGAAAGTTGATGTAGCTCCGATCGAGGATAAGATGCGAGAAAACCGCTTATGGTTTGGATATTTGCAAAGAAGACCAGCTGATGCACCAGTTAGGAGATGCGAGTGTTGGGATGTTGAGACGGCTAAGAGAGGGCGAGGACGACCTAAGAAGTGTTGGAAAGATACCATACGAAGGGATCTTAGTTTTGTGGATATAAGCTCGGGATTGACCCAAGATAGATCTGAATGGACGCGAAGAATCCATGTAGCCGACCCTACTTAATTGTGGGAAAAGGCTTTGTTGTTGTTGTTGTGTGATCAAAAGAAGGTTGAGGCAAATTTCCAAAGTAAAAGAGAACCAATTCGAATTCATGTCAGGTTGCTCAACTATTGAAGCCATCCATGTCTTGAGGAGAATAATAGAAATTTATAGATCTAAAAAGAAGAACCTCATGATTATTTCTCATGGGAGATATTGTGGAGAGTTTTGTAAAAGAGACAAGTACATGTCTTATACATTAACATTATAAATAATATGTGTGATGGGGCTTCATCTTGTGTAAGGACTCGATCTGGGAAGGCTGACTATTTTGACATCAGCATAGGTTTGCATCAAGGTATTGCTTTGAGTCGATTCCTCTTTACTTTGATTATGGACGAGTTGACTAGTCACATTCAGGATGAGATACCTTTGTGTATGTTATTCGTTGATATTGTGTTGATTGATGTGGCTACAGATGGAGTAAATGAGAAGCTTGTAGTTTGGAAACATGCATTAGAGACTAAAGGATTTCGTATAAGTAGGGTCGAGACTGAATATGTGGAGTGCACATTTGATGGAAGTAGTGGCAAAGGAATCAAGGTGAAGATTGACAAAGATAACATTCAAAAGAAAGATTCATTTAGATACTTGGGATTTATTTTGCAACATGAAGGGAAATCGATGGAGATGTTAATCATAGATTAAATGCATGTTGGCTAAAGTGGAGAGGAAACTCTGTTGTTCTACGTAATAAGAAAATCCCTTTTAAAATCAAAAGAAAGTTTATAAAGCAGTCGTGAGATCTGCTATGCTCTAGGATCAGAGTGTTGGCATGTGAGGTATAGACATGTGTAGAAATGACAATAGTAGAAATGAAAATGCTTAGGTGGATGTGTGGTCATACACGTAAAGATTGAATTCGGAATGATGTGATCAAAAGGAAAGTTGGTTTAGTTCTGATAGAAGATTAGATGAGAGAAAACCACTTAAGATGGTTTGACCATTTGCAAAGGAGGTCAGTTGATGCATCAGTTAGGAGATGTGAGTTTTGGGATGTTGAGCCGGCTAAGAGAGTGCGAGGAAGGTCCAAAAAATATTGGAATGAGACTATTCGAGGGGATCTTAGTTTTTTTGATCTAAGCCCGAGAATGACCCAAAATAGATCTGAACGGAGGCAAAGAATCCATGTGGCCGAACTACTTAATTTGGGAAAAGGCTTTGTTGTTGTTGTGAATTGTAGGTGGTACATTTTATTGAAACATAAATAGATCCCACTCACTCGTAGAGATACATTAAATGCCAAAGACATGTTAGTAAGATGCTACATCAATAACTTATCACATAACTTTCTTTTGGTATCGATGTGGGGGAACAAAAATTGAGATATGTACAAAGACCGACTTCCTAAGATATTGAACTGACCACAACCCCATGTTTTCATTGAATGGAGAGCATCTAGTAGGGCAAGGACGATAAAAAATTATGTGGATTGAATGGAACAATTAGCTCAGGTTCAAGTGACCCTCTACCTTGAATGCAAAAACAAATCCAAGTACAAAACTCAAGTTTATCTTAATTGTAGATGAACTTGATCGGGATTTATCTAATCAATTTTAAACTAAGCACAATGATTCTCTCCACAGCACGGTCAATGTCCTAACTACTATGCAAGGCAGAGGTAGTTCCAAATACCAATCATATTTAGCAAAGACTAACCACAATCAATAGTTGAATAACACAGGAAGTTAATCATGTAAGATGGTACCGCCATTAACTTTATGTCTACATCTTTAATCCGCCAATTACAGCCACTTCAATGATCTGATGGTAGTGTAATGTGTCTCCCACCCAAAAGACCAGGGTTCAAATCCTCCATTTGTGGGGGTTGCGTTAGATAGCTGACAACCAAATAAAAAATAGTCAGATCTTTCAACATGGATTTGAGCAAGAATCCATATAGTCGACCTCACTTGAAGTGGGGGATGGCTTAGACAATTATATCTTTAATCCACCAATTCCACACTAGCCAACTCAAATGCATAGCTATAAGCCTCAAGTTAACCAATCCATCTGTCAAGAAACCGAGAAAAACTAGGGGGTGTCGCTGTAAATATCCAAGGTCACTAATTCTCTATAGATTGTAGTCTTTGGCAAGGGTGTGCTTCTCCCTCTCATCTCATTCTCCAGTCATCCTCTATCACCCATTCTTAGCCACGGCCAAGGTACACACCTAATGTTCAATCAAGATGGTGGAAGTTGAAGTAGGAGGGGAAAAGTAAAGAAAGCCCCGAAATCAGAAGAAAATTCGGTAACTGTAGTATGATTGTGGAATCCAACTTGCTCTTGGATCTACAGGATAACTTCACCCCATTAACCCTTACTCATGTCCCCTTAGAAGTTGTCTTAGCTCTTTTTAGAGTATCTCTTAAGCAAGGAGCTTATTCATTATTATTCCACATCTTAAATACCACACTGGTTTAGAACCATCTAGACCCACCTTTTGAGTTCAATTGGCCCGTTTTAGACCAAGTTATGCATGCTTGTGTACAAGATTGGGGGTCACCTGAAGGAGTGAACTTTTGGCACATATGTGCTCTATCCTCGATAGTTCCACCCGTGATGGAACCACCTTTTAAATAAGTTATAACTTTCATCACTAATCATACCCCAATTGAATTTAAGCATCTTCCCAATGATCTTCAGTACACTTTAATCCCGCTTAAACTCTTCTGATCATTATCAATGCAAATCTCACAAATATCCCAAAGAAGTTATTGTCCTAGTGGGCACGGGGACTGACAAAGGGGTCTAGATATTTGTAAATAAGGTAGTCTATACCATGCATTTTTTCAGTCAACAACTAGCATAACTCCCTGTAGTTCTTAGAAACTTGTACAGGAAGAATTCTCTTTTTATCGAAATGGAAGAACTTTAGATGAATACATACCCCAAATGGATAAATTCACCTCTTCACACCATTCTTTTGATCATGTTTGGTACATTTTACTTGTTATTCATATATGCAATGATAGGGATAAAGTACTTGGGATCAACAAAATTCTCAAAGTATGAAACCAGGTATTTTTCAAACAAGATCCAAAGCAATCACCTTCCCTTGCACAGTCCAGTTATCAGTTTAAAAGTGAAATCAAAAGCCATACCCTAAAACAAGCCTCATGAGAGGAATCGTATGAGGAGCATCGAGTAAAGCCCCATACAGAAGTTGGAAGGCATAGATACAGTGAAGAGGGATCCAGAGAACTCCATAAATCGAGCAAAATATCCTGTAAAGAAAATCAGACCCTCCTCTCCAGATTTGGGTCACCTACTTCATTAATAAAGCATTATTCATCGCTTCCAAGCTCTGAATCCCAACCCACCATCATCTTTCTTAAGGATCAGGGTTTTTCACCGCATCCAAAGGCCAATGTTCGGAAAGTCAATCAAGGCATCCGCATATGCGGAAACGAGGATCAAGACGTAGCACATATAGATATGCGTTCACTATGTAGTAATAACGCATCAGTCGAGTAATCCGCATATGCGGCCGCATGTGTGATAAAGAACCAAATCATTTTAGACACTTCCCCCAACTTCTATCGGGTATTCCCCCACTCCAAGCAGATTAGAAATACCATGTGGTCACAATAGTGTTCCGGACCTCAACAACACTCCAAATCTCCATCTCCAGCAATCGCAACATTCTCCAGACCTCAAAGCTCGATGGAGAGTCATCCACTTGCTGAGGAGAACAATGGAGAATTATAGAGCTAAAAGGAAGAAGCTCCATATAATTTTTATTGATTTGGAAAAGGCTTATGATTTTGTCCCACAGGAGATATTATAGAGAATTTTGGAGAAGAGATAAGTATATATCTTATACATTAACCTCATAAAAGATATGTATGATAGAGCTTCATCTTGTGTAACGATACAGTCTGGGAAGACTGATTATTTTGACATCAACATTAGTCTGCATTGAAGGTTTAAAAGAACTAAAAACGGAATGAGGCGGATTCTCTGGAATCGAGGTGAGGCGTAGCATTGAGGCGGTCGAGGCGTAAGCCTCAGTTTATAAGGGTAAATACCTATAAAAACTATACTAATGAACCATAGCCATGTGCAGAGAATGACAGTAGCAGAAACGAAAATGCTAAGGTAGGTGTGTGGACACATATGTAAAGATCGGATTCGGAATGATGTAATCTGAAGGAAAGTTGGTGTAGCTCCGATCGAGGATAAGATGGCCGAGAAAATCGCTTAAGGTGGTTTGGTCATTTGCAAAAAAAGTTAGATGATGCACCGGTGACAAGATGCGAGTTTTGGGATGTTTAGGCTAAGAGAGGGCGAGGAAGGCCCAAGAAGTGTTGAATGAGACTATACGAAGGGATCTTAGTTTTTTGGATCTAAGCTCGAGAATGGCGAAAAATAGATCTGAATAGAGGCAAAGAATCCATGTAGCCGACCCTAATGTGGGAAAAGGCTTTGTTGTTATTGATTTGATGTGGATGATTCATTTGTTTTATTTAGGTAAGCCTCAAGTTTGACTCAAGAAGGCAAAATGCGTGCAAAATCAAACTAAAGACAACAAAGCAATCGGGTTCACCACATATAACTTTTTTTATTTTCTGTGAATTGAATGCTAATGCGAAAGAAGATGGTATGCAAATGAGAATGCAAAATCCAATATGTGTTTTGAAACTAGGTGTAATACCTACAAGGGTATTTTTACAACAATTATTTCGAGGATAAAAATGCTACTATCAAGGAGCAATAATGAATATATACGGTTCTTCCAGTAGTTATATCCCATTTAAGGGCAACTAACATTGTCATAAACTCATTCTTCCAATAGTTACATCCCATTTAATGGTCGCTCACATTATCATTAACTCGTTCTTTTCACCCATATACCCTCATATAACTACCAATTAATATATACAGTACTATAATCACTCATCAGCAACCCTGATAAGATTGCAAATTTTGAAGACCGTTCATCCTATAGTGTCTAAATATATCTTCCTGAGTTTCCTGACAAATCTTGTGAGAAAAAAGAGAGATCAAATCATGCAAACTAATATCACATGACTTACTTGCATGACTTAACATGCAAGACTTGTAGTAGATTAGAGACACCCTCGGTCACCACAGCTCTCGCTTTTAGCACATCCTTCGCAACAGGGATCATACCTCTAATTGGATAATTATTGGCCCCATTTTTTATCCTTCTGAGGATCATAGGGCGCAGTTCCTTCCAATCAACCTTCGAGCCATATGATCTTGAGTTCACAAGCCATACAAGACCAAAATACATCCTAATAGCATGTAGACAAGACTTCCCACAAAGGATCATCAGGTCTAATTTATCTGTCTCCTCAGTGAAAAAATGTTATCTATTTTAGAAAACCACCAAGATGTTAAAGAGAGAATATGGGAAGATGTCTATATAGAGTCCAAGAGATACAGATTTACTTTTGAATCATTCATGCATATTGTTCTTGAAATATATTATATTACGGAGCTTGATATCAATACAAGTTTTCATCCATGTATCAATTTCTGTGAAGCTTGAGAATCAGCTAAAAGTTTCTTTCTTGAGCTATATCAGCAAACTATATTGAAGTTAACAAGTTGAGTTGTGAAAGGTGACAAAAAATCCACTAATGGTGCAATAGCCTTTTGCATAGTCCCCTCTAATTAAAGATATAACTCTTGGAAAAAACTATATCAAGGATGATTAGAAATAGGATAATATGATTAACATAAATGACAAACAAAATACAAAATGCAAAAATATTAACCAAAATATATTGTATAAGAAGGATAAAATATACAAGCATGGAAATAGAAAATATATATAAGACACTTGAGGATGAGGCGGGGTCAAGGCAAAGAAGGGAGGAAAGCTCATCTTTAGACATAAATGGCATATAATGTAAGAGATATCCTCTAAATCTCGGAGGACTATGTAATGAATAATCAACTCCACGAAGGTGTCGAACATGAAATTGCCTACCAAACTGTGTGTCTCATGCAAGGTTCAAAAAAATGAAAGGTGGAACGAGGCGTTTTCCTTGGAAGCGAGGCGAGGCGTAGCCTCGAGGCGTAAGCCTCAGTTTGTATAGAAAAATAAGTATAAAATATATAATAAATATATTTATTGGTGAAATAATATAATCTGACAAACATATAGTATATAACAATGCAATATATGATGATATTATGAAGATAAGAACATGAAAAAAGGATATATCAATGACTCAATGCCATAAACCTTTCTATTAAATTTCGACCCAATCAAAAGGAAATCATTGGCTATAACTATCACTAAAAAATTTATCTAAAAAGGATTGGCTATAGTTGTCATTATAAATATCCAAGTTGTTGATATGAATAATATGATTTGAAACATAACTATATGTTCTACTATACCCAGATGAAGAACGGTCCGATGTCCTCCCTGTGCTACCATATTTTTTTCTTATATGAGTATTCGAATTCGTATACACTTTTTTATATGTTTAAGCATGGCCTCAAATTTCAGCGAAATTCAGTCGAATTTCTGTCGAATATCAATATCCTGTCGAAATCAAAATTCGACCGAAATGGCCGAAATGACCGAAATATGAGGGTCCTAGTACAAAAAATGACCGAAATTTCGATCGAATTTCAACCTAAATTCCACCAAAATTCCGTTTCGGTCGGTCACCGAAATGGTGACCGAAACCGACATTTAAGGCCTTGTGTTTAAGGATGTAATAATAAGAGTTCACTGAAATAATTTGGCATGTTAATGGTAAATATGAATATGAAAGAGATCAAATTTAAGCATATGAATATCAAATAGGTCAAATTTAAGCATTCATCTTGCATAAATTAATAGTTAGACATAATTAAGAGTAAATAAGAAGCAGTTGCTGAAATAGTTACACATAACTAATAGTAAATATGGAGTTATGGGTACCAAAGAACATCATATTTAGGAATTTAACTTGTATAATCATTATCCTAAACAAGTATATATTTATAAGCTTCTCAAACCATCATGTAAACTATTAAAATCATAAAAAAATATTCAAAAAAAAATAAAAACGCCTCGAAAAACGCCTCGAGGCTATGTCTCAGCCACTTGAGGCGCACGCGTCACTGGACAGGGCTGAGGCGCATGCCTCGAGGCTAAAAAGGCCAGCCTCGCCTCGAGGCGCATTTTTTAATACCATGGTCTTATGTCTCCAATACTGAGGTGCACTCGTGAGAAACATAAGGTTATTGTCAGGAACATAAGCAGGCCGTGGTAGTTATCCACGACGTGCAAGCGAAAAAGTCAGGATGTGGTATTTATCCTGATAAATGGCCCACGACAAACGCACAATATGTGGGAAAATAGTCCTACTTACATGCACAGTTGACACAGTATGCAGTCTAAAAAATTTTGGATTATAAAAAAAGGTTCAACTAGAAATGTTTTATCATTCATGACATATATACAAGGATCGGAAACTCGGTATAATATATTCGTATAGCCAGACACTCCAAAATGAATGTACAGTAAGTGAGAAGTTAGTCTAACTTATATGTGGAGCAAGTAGTTTCATGATTTTTAAATATTCATAGGGTGCTCCCTCATTAAGCAAGTGATATCATTTTACCCACTTACAGATAGAGTCTATGTGTACCCACTTAAATGGATTGGTGGTAGTATAGTGTGCCTACCACCCAAAAGACCAGGGTTCAAATCTCCCTTTGTAGGGGTTGCATTAGGTAGTCAACAGCCAACGTAAGCAACCATTACCATTTCTTTATATTAGATTGGACTGGGAGAAGGCAAAGAAGAAATCTTTTAATCAACTAAGAAAAGTATCAAAATTCAATTCTGGTTCCGGGATCTTTTCTTGAAAAGACCCATCAACCTCCCACCAATTAAAGTCGAAGAATAAAGCTCCCTTAGTTACTAATCATGCCTTATACCTTATAGCGCTCCATAGAACCATCAGCATGTTGGTAGAGCTCATTTACATCCCACAAAAAAAACATTAGCTAGCTCCCAAGTACCTTGTGCTTGTGATGCGAACATCTCACCTACATGGACTGAGACATTTCGGATCAAGTAGTGCCAGGGTAGGTGGAAGACTACTTTATGGGCAATGCTTTAGCTTATAAAATCCAGAATGAATGCTAGAAACACAGTGTGGAGATTAATATTGGTAGAATAGAGTGTGATCGAATAAGCATGTGTAATGTTAGAATAGGTATTAGACGATTGCGGATGGATGGACCAGCAAAAACTTGCTTCCATTGAGAAGTGTGCCGTTAAGCTTATCAAATGCAGGTTGGGCAGCTTCCTCTTGGTTAAATTGAACAAAACCATAACCTTTTGACTGGCCAGAACTATCGACGCCAATCTTTCAAGAGACACAACAACAACAACAAAGCCTTTTCCCACAATTAAGTAGGGTCGGCTACATGGATTCTTCGCCTCCATTCAGATCTATCTTGGGTCAATCTCGGACTTATATCCATAAAACTAAGATCCCTTCGTATAGTTTCTTTCCAACACTTCTTGGGTCGTCCTCGCCCTCTCTTTACAGGCTCAACATCCCAACACTCGCATCTCCTAACTGGTGCATCAGATGATCTTCTTTGCAAATGACCAAATCATCTTAAGCGGTTTTCTCGCATCTTATCCTCGATTGGAGTTACACCAACTTTCTTTCTGATTGCATCATTCCGAATCCGATCTTTACGTGTGTGTGTGTGTGTGTCCACACATCCACCTTAACATTTTCATTTCTGCTACAACCATTCTCTGCACATGTCTATGGTTCACAGGCCAACATTCAGATCCATAGAGCATAGCAGGTCTCACAGCTGCTTTGTAAAACTTTCCTTTAATTTTTAAAGGAATTTTCTCATCACAGAGAACAGCAGAGGCTCCTCTCCACTTTAGCCACCTTGCATTTATTCTATTAGTAACGTCTCCATCAATTTCTCCATCGTGTTGCAAAATAGATCCCAGATATCTAAAAGAATCTCTCTTCTGAATGTTATCATCACCAATCTTCACCTCGATTCCTTCACCATTGCTTCCATCAAAGAAGCACTCCATATATTCTGTTTTAGCCCTACGTATATGAAATCCTTTACTCTCCAACTCATGTCTCTAAACCTTAAGCTTCTCATTTACTCCATCTCTAGTCTCATCAATCAACACAATATCATCAGCAAATAACATACAACAAGGTAACTCATCTTGAATATGACTTGTCAACTCGTCCATAATCAAAGTAAAAAAGAAATGGACTCAAAGCTGAACCTTGATGTAAATCAATGTTGATGTCAAAATAGCTAGTCTTCCCAGACAGGATCCTTACACAAGATAAAGCCCTATCATACATGTCCTTTATGAGATTAATATATAGGACAGGTACTTGTCTCTTCTCCAAAACTCTCCACAATATCTTTCGTGGGACAGAATCATAAGCCTTCTCCAAATCAATAAAGATCATATGGAGGTTCTTCCTTTTAGCTCTATAAAACTCCATTGTTCTCCTCAGCAAATGGATGGCTTCAATAGTTGAGCGACCTGGCATGAATACGAATTGGTTTTCTTTTACGTTAGAAACTTGCCTCAACCTTCCTTTAATCACACGTTCCCAAATTTTCATAGTGTGACTCATCAGCTTGATACCTTTGTAATTATAACAATTTTGAATGTCTCTGTTATTCTTATAAAGAGGCAACACGATACTCCTCCTCCAATCTTCGGGCGTTTTCTTGCTTCGCCAAATAACATTGAATAGATTCGTAAGCCAAGTCAAATCGCATTCACCTAAAACTCTCCATACTTATACAGGGATGTCATCCGGTCCTATATCTTTCCCAGGTCTCATAACCTTCAGAGCCTCCTCTACTTCCTTTCTTTGAATCCGTCTATAGCTTGCACGATTCAAGTAACTTACACTACTAGCTAGATCACCCAAAGTGATCTCTCTATTTCCTTCTCCAATGAAAAGTTTATGGAAGTACTCCTCCCATCTAGTCTCTATATCCTTCTGAGTAACAAGCACGTGACCTTCCTCATCCTTAATGCATCTCACTTGAGAAAGGTCTTTGGTCTTCATTTCTCTTGCTTTGGCCAACCTGAATATATCCTTCTGGTCCTCCTTATAGTCGAGATTTTTATACAAAACTTCATAAGCTTTTGACTTAGCTTCGCTTACAGCCTTCTTTGCTTCCTTCTTCGCTATTTTGTAGTTTGTGATCGTTTCCTCTGTTTTATCCTTAGACATAGCCTTAAAGAATGCTCTTTTAGTTTTTAGCCTCTCTTGCACCCCTTCACTCCAACACCAAGCCTCCTTTTGACCTGGAGTTCCTCTCTTTGACTCGTGTAACATCTCTTTGGCTACCTTTTGGATACAAGATGCTACTTCCTCCCACATCTCGTTTGCACTTCCGCTACAATCCCAAGATAAGTCTTTTAAAACCTTCTTCCTGAAGCTCGATTGCTTCAGTGGAAGATTCCACCATCTAGTTCTAGTGATATTAGGAACCCTCCTTTTATTTACCAGCCCTTTTATTTGTACATCCAATACTAACAATCAAAATCTTGCAAGAGACGATAGAGAAAAATCGAAAATGTATCACAAAGCGATTTTATTGATGTCCCAGCAAACCCCTACCGACACCACCTGCCCGATCCGGCTAAAGAGATCGTATAGCTGCGAGGCCGTCACGTTCTCCAGATCCCCCACGTACAGCTACGTCATCGGGAAGGCCCCGGCACCCGCTGTCGTCACCCGCTCCCCCAAACCCACATTGCTCACCGGCGGAGCCTGCCCCGTCGCGCAAAAGCCCCTTTTTTATTTTTTTTATTTCGCTGCTAGAAACCCTAAAACGCGATCCTAGATAGGACAAGATACGATTTTGCCGATAGATCGAGCTCAAATCCGAGATTTTTTAGGGGTTTTTCGGATTTTTTGGAGATTTTCTGGGGTAAAAGGGTGAACTATAGAACGGATTTGGGGGAGAAACGAGACTGCGCCACAATTCAATGCATGAAGATCAAGGAAAGAGGCAGATCAAGACAAAATCCAATCAAGTTCGGCAATGTTGATTACTAAAAGAACAAATAAAAAGAGAAATTGTAGAGATAGGGATTAATGGAGAACGAGACAAGAGGTAGCTCACCTAGTACCCACTCGCTGGACGTATCTATTCATTTCTCCTCGGAAGATTAACAAATGTTGCGAGCAACCTC
The DNA here is from genome assembly GCA_037367405.1 of Ottelia alismoides. NCBI lineage: Eukaryota > Viridiplantae > Streptophyta > Magnoliopsida > Alismatales > Hydrocharitaceae > Ottelia > Ottelia alismoides. Next base: position 969,994 of record JAZKJV010001463.1, on the reverse strand, counting down.
TCCTCGTCTGCTACCGCGATGGCGGGGGATTCGGAAGAGGGTATATGATGAGCGGGAAGGATTTAAAAACACGACCAGCATCGAACTGATCAGCCGTTGGTTTGGAATTCAGCTTTTTGTACTGTGTCCGGCAAAATTCGGGACTTTATTTATTGGAATTTTATCACTTGTGCTCTAATTTTAGTTATGTCTTCCTTCGATCTAGTTCGCCCATCCATGTTCCAAACGAATGGTAACTTCTGGAGACAGGGATAACTAGAAATAGTATTCTGGTCGAAGCACGACATTGCTCGTGGTCCGAGCAAGGATCGTCGGCAGCGGTGGAAAATGGGAGAATGTGGACGGAGGAAGAGGAGGAGGATCCAATGGCATAGTCCGTTGGAGAAGGGAAGCAAGGTGCAGTAGAGCAACGTCGGGCTAGCGCCGCCATGACGGTGGGGAAGGGAGGTGGCGGTGGTCTCTTGGGCCTGAAGCCTTCTATCCAACGAAACACGTTAGAGATGGAGGTGAATCTCCTATAAGACGATTGCAAAGGGCTCAGGTCTGCGATGGAGGGCTTCCTTCAACAAAGCAACGCAAGAGGAAGAAGGTGGCATGTAGCGATGCCGATCCAGAAGTGGTGATCGTCGAATGGGGGAGAAACCCTGGGATGAGTTCTCCTCCTTGAGTTGCCTCATTATACTGATCGTTCCCCTCCCACTTTAGAACCTTCCTCCTTCACCTTCCACATCCACCTTCCCCGACCGCCTAGCCATCTCCTACAAGCTCCTCCTTCACCCTCCCTCTTCCTAACCACTTTCCCCGACCTCCTCCTCTGCACTTCCTTCACCCAGCCACCTTCCTGACCCTCCTCCTCCGCTCTCCCTCTGCCCATCTACCTCCCTCAACCTCCTCCACCGCCCTAGCCCCTCTGTCAAGCTCCCTCTACAAAGATGGTGGTGATAATATCACTACTTGGGCTCCCTCCACTCAGTCAATGGTGACAACATCACTAATCGGATAGGAATCACCTCGTTGATGACCAACTCTTCCACCCTTGCACCTACGCCCCAAGCTCGACCTAAGCTTGGTTGCCCAATTGATCGAGGAGATGTTTTGACAATTATGTCCCTCCTAAGTATACTATGGTTTGAATAAAGCATAGTTTAGTTCGGCTCATTGACGTCAAACTAATGGAAGGGCACAAGTGATATTTGTGTGAATAAGTCAGCGACACAATTGATATTCCAATAAAGGGAGGGGCATAACTGAAGAAGTTAGGAGGGGCAGAAGTGATAAAATCACTTTTATTGGTCCTCCCTGTATTTCAAATCTGATACATATATAGTGTATATATGTGTTATATAAAGTAACTTGTTGAATATTATGTTCTATATACCATGATGAATTGGGATTTTATCACTTGTGTTGCAATATCAGTTATGCCCCTCCTTTTTTAGAATATCAGGTGTGACCCTTACTTCTTGTCGTTATATCACTTGTGTCATTCTGTTACTTTAGCCATCAATGAATTGAACTTAACCATTATTTTTTCAAGTCATGGTGCGGTTAAGGAGGCATAACTATCCAAACACACCCCCCACCTATCCTCCTTCAGTCCCTCCTCCTCTGACCCACCCCCTTTGGCATCCTCCGTCGTCATCCCTCAAATCATATGCTTGTCCCTACCTCCTCTATCTCCAAGTCCGATGGTCGATCAGCCATCGTAGGAGCATCTACTATTGTTGAACATGATGATGGCGCGACATCACTTGAAGATGCTAGAACTCCGGCTTCAAAGCTCTGGACAACCAATGATACAGCCACTTCTTATTGTAGTTGCAGAACATGAATAGAAGAAGAGAGGGATGACTGGAGGAGAGAACTGGAGGATGGAGAGGGGGAAGTGATGAATCTCTAGTTCATTACATAACCAATCAAATGTTAAACTAGTCTTCAAACTAATATGCACACTTTATACGGAGCACTAAGTCACCCTTTATTTTATCTTGTTAGGCTACCCTAGCCCTCCTTTTATATTAGTTTAGGATCCAATGGATCTCAATCCATGGGACACATAGATCCAATGGCTAGGCTTGGTCTATATAAGATCAATAGCTATGATTGTTGTTGGTTAAAACCAACAACATTAATTTAAATTAAAATATGTTGCAACATTATCAACTAATTAAGAGATAATATGATAACAAAAAAAGGAGTCAACCAACCACCCTTGATTATAGGGGGCGTCCCCTATGAATAATTCATAGGTGACGCCACCTATGAATTTGGTGGTTATTTTGCCTCCTTTTTATTTTATCTTGTTATTCCTTAATTAGTTTTGTAATAACACTTATCACAAAATTATTCATCAAATTAATTCCAAATTAATTTTGAATATTTCAATCATGCCATTGAACATTATGTGAATCATATTCACAACCCAAACTAATTTGTAAATTGCATTTCCAATTAATTAACAAATGTGAATCCAATTCACACTATTAATTAACAAATGCTATTTACATAAATTCTCTTATATATATATATATATATATATATATATTATAAATCATATTTATAATACACATATATCATGGATAGTATTATCCACATTTCAAATGATTAGGATATTATCTACATTTAGCACGATGAACACAATGGCATTCCCACTAAGCTTCACATGGTACATCAAGATTCTATCATAACACTTATGATTTAATCAAATCTGATGTTCCAACTACAAGAAGCTTATTTGAGTCCATAGATGGAGTTTCTTTAGCTTGCACACCTTGCTTTCCTCAATCATGAAGCCTTGGGGCTACTTCATGTGAATATCCTCAGAGAGGTATTTTTATAGGAATGCAATCTTGAATTACATCTTGAAGATGCAATAGTCAAATTGTGTAGCTAAGGTTAGCAATATTCTGATGATTTTAAGCATGGTTACCGAAGAGCAAGTCTCATTGCAAGCAATGTCTTCTCTTCCGATGTGTAGCTTATGGCTACGAACCGAGCTTTGAAGGTCTCTACCTTCTCATCAGGTTCCCTCTTCTCTTGAAGATCCATTTACACCTTAATGGGTCAAACCCTTATAGGTGGATACTCAACATTTGTATATGAAGTCTGCTTTAGACTTTATTGCTAATATCCATCTTTCCATGTCATGATCTTCAGGAGCTTCATCACATGAAGTCCGATCATTGTCAGACTTAATCGACACATGGAATACATCCTCAAACTCATTTGAAGAGGTATTAGTGTTTCATCTTTAATTGTCCTTTTAGTTTACGATTTTAGGAACCTCATTGTCATCTCAAGATTAAATGAGTTCCTTCACTTCATTTTCGTCTTGATTCTCAGGAGAGTCTCAATGTATTAAGAATCACATTCTCAGAAATGAGATCTTTTAAGAATCTCAATGTCATAAATTAGGTATCCAATACCATCCTTTATTTTCCTAATGAAGTAGCACTCTCAAGTGCTAGATTCCAACTTACTGCATGGAACCTTATTAAGGATATATATTGTAGTCTCTACTACACATATACCTGGAAACTAAGAGGCAATTATGCTAAAATTCATCATTGATCAAATCATGTCACACATGATCCAATTGTATCACCCTACAACTCCATTGAGTTTAGGTGTGTTAGGAGGATTGAGATAGAAATGATATTCATATCTCCATAAGGTATTCTTTGAATTTTATCTAATAGGTACTTTCTACCTTGGTTAGATCAAATTCATTTAATCTTCCTTCAAACTTTGCTTCTAAACGAAAATTGTGAAATCTTTGAACATTTCAAAGGTTTCTCAGGTGAAGAGAAGAAATCTCATATCATACATAATCATCAATAGATATCACATATCCATAATGTTTACTATGATATAGATGATCTACATACATCAATATGTATGAGATCTTGAATATCTCGACATCTAACACCATTCCCAGAGAAGGGTGTATTGGACATTTTACTTTGAATACAATATTCACAAGTATGTAAGATTTGAAATTTTAGATAGTCTAAAGTTTCATCTCTTACTAGTCTATTGATCAAATCAACAGACAAATGTCCAAGGCTTGATGCCAGATCATTGTCAAATGATCTTCATCCTCCTATTGATCTTATAAGGTTTGATTTTCAGTATTCGAAATCTTAATGAACCATTCATTAATTTTCTAATTTTGTGGAGTCCATTAGATGTTAGATTACTATCTGAAATATTTCCATCATAACTCTTTATGATAGTTCAATCTCAGAATTCATGTTTATTTCCAACATTTAGAAACAAACAATGAGTGTACTCTACTATCTAGGTCATAGAGACATCCTCCAAGACTAAGGGCTCTCCCACTGAGAATATGAAGTCTATCTATCCAACAGAGATTGCTGCAACAATTACATCAATATCCATGTAGATGACTATTAAACCTTAAGATCAAATTTCTAATCTTCTAATATATATATGCAACCAATTGTAAATATCATTAGAAGATTGGGATACAATTGTCAGACTTTCTCTTATGAAATAAGAAAGTTGGAGTCAATGATTATATGTAGATTATTCTGATGCTCTATCTGAGTCCTTCACTAAGGATTTTAGACAGACTTGATAGTCATACTATCAACACATCAACTTATAGCAGTATTGGCATTCATCCAACTCTTTGGATGTCATATGGAAGTCAAAGAAGTAGGTCAACTCTTTGACTTTCCTTCTTACTCTGGTCCGACCCATGCTTCCACTGCGCTTTCTCCATCTACAAACAACCATTGTTCAAGACAAAGAATCTCTTATGTTGAATTCAAAGGATTTCAATACAAGAGCATTTCAACATTTATACATGCTTCAGTAAATTCATACAATATGAATATTATGAAGCTTCATGAATGACTAGAGTATAGACAGTAGAATGATGACACTCACCATATCTACATACATCTTAACTCTTGGAGACTTAGGTTCAGGTAGGTATTCAAACATTTTGAATACATCATCTCTTTCGAGTCACCATTCTGCATAATGCAGAGAACCATGTCAATCATGATTAAATGTATAGAGCACATATGTATGCCAAAATATCTTTTTTTATTTTATAAGGATTATTCGACAATTACGATCACCATCGACATGTCACTTCCAAAGTACAATCGATGAAAGATCAAGACTATAGATACATACAAACCCTAATGTGATGTCTTATTGTCTTATTTAATTGTCATACCTCATTATGTTGAGGAATCTTGCACATTGCAACCACATACATTATGTGTCCAATTGCAAGTACAATATCTGGATCATGAGTCCAATCCAAGATATTTTACTGGTTATCATTGAGTATAACATTGAGTGGGTTTAATGAAGGATTATCTGAAATAAGAAGTTTGCATAAGTGTATATAAATTATATATACATATTTTACTTTGATTTAGGATTTTTTATATCAAAGTTGTCTTGCCTTGTCAACACTGAAAGTTCATTCCCTTAATCACTTTCAATGTAAGAGATATTCTTACCATTATATCTCTAGCAAGATCTGGGATCTCCTTTCCTATCTTTGTCGCATCCCAATAATATGAGAACTTACGACTTCGATAAAAAGAAGCGGGAACTCATTCCGCCTTGCAAGTCCAACTTGCATTCCCAATTCGGTCTTTAACACCCGGGCCCATCACCCCTAAGATGATGTTGACCCGTTGTTAATTAAACCAACCGTCAACAGGATTAGAACTCGCTATGCACAATCCAATATCGCCCCAATAATATGAGGACTCGATATTAGGGTCACTACGCATACGGCCTTACTCTTTCGAGAAGCAAAGAGCCCGATCCAAATGCGCTTGCATATAGGATCTGTCACTTCGGACAGGCGTCTCCTACATACAATCCCTGGCGACGGAACCCTTCGCCTTGACGGGAGACCATGGATGTCACTTATGTGATCCTCCACCTCATATTCAAATTGTAATTAATTATCGTGAATCATATTCACATAATTAATTCTTCCAAGGGAAATACACATCTATTCATAATAGAGTGTTTATTGGATATAATTAATTTAATTACATTAAATTAATCATTAATCCAATCATCAATCAACAAACATGTCTTTTACTTGAATAGTAGGCATATTCTCAAAATACGTATTATTCGAATTTTAATAATTAGAAAAATACACATTGACTTTCTCCGGCATTATACAATCCCTACCCGTTGTCATGGCCAGTACCGACGAGAGTGGGACGGACCACATACGTTGCAACCCGCGACCCCAATGCTCTCCCACTAGGCACCATATCTGCCTCGGGAAAGGATAATACCAGATAGATCATTATGTACTTTGAGATGCTCATTGGTTTTTCAACCGAAATTATACCATATAATATACATCAAAATATTTTTGATTATATTATAAGGAGATTTGCTAGACAAATCCCCAATCCTATTCAAGCAAGAGGGTTTTCCATGTAAATGTTGTCCTACAACTATTGTAGGATAAACTATGGTTTTTCATGAAAGCAATGTTTGTTGATGAATCAATGATCAAGATCTAATATCTCATCATTGTGGTTTAGGCAAATGTCATTCAATGAAATAATTATCTCTTTAAATATTTCACAAATATTTATCACTGATTATTCCAGAAAATTAACAATTAATTTTCATCATGATAATTGAATGACTTATCACAAGGTTCAAGATCAAAAATGTTAATTTCCAGCAGTGACCCCCAATCACTAAAGTTAACTTATCTTGATCAATTTAAATCCAAAAAATGCAAACTCAGTTTCCAAAGATTGCCTATTTAATTTATTAAAGAATCCAAGTAATAGTTCACGCATTTCAATGCTTATTAAAACCGTAATTATCTCATTAATAACGTTTAAATTCGCAGTTCCCGCAACAGTGAATATAAGCATATTCAAAAATCCATATCTTGAGCAAATGAAGTCCAAATTTAGTAAACTCAAGTCCTATGGTTTCTTTGTTTAATGGGGAAAAACTTCAATTGAAAATTTTGTGTTTAAACTTTTTAAATAGTACCGAAAAATCAATTTTAAAGAGGTGCGAAAATTGAAATGCAGTAAAAATTTCGCAACCCTTTCAAGAACCAAATCGTCTAAGGTCTATGGATCATATCCAAAACCTTATTCAACCTGGCTCTGATACCACTTGAAGGATATTGAGAATCCTTAAGTGCATCAAGGAAGCGTGTCAATCGCATCGTATGCAATCGGAGCAACTAGTCGCACTAGATGTTAGATGCAGCGGAAATTAAAATTTTTAAATCTGAAGATGAAACCACATGATCACGAGAACACTTCTCGAATTGTTTCATCAAACCACAAAGTATAAGGAATACCTCTTGGAGTGTGGTTGTGATCGCGAGATCCCAAAGTAGAGATCCTCCTGTCTTAAGTCCGATCCACGAAGAACGCACTCGCGGGCACGATGATGAGTCGCGTCCGTCCCGCAATCCTCGATGAAGATCCAAGCAATGGATCCCCTGATTTCGTCAAACGAAATCTGTCGTCTTCTTTTAGAGAAAGCAACCCCAAAAGAAGAAGGAGATCCCCGAGTCGTTGAAGGCGAAGCCGAGAGTCTCTCCTTTCTCAACACAAGATGGACGGCCATCTTTTGGAGGAGAGAAAGAGAGAGGGCGAGAATATGAGAGAGAGAGAGAGAGAGTTGTAACCTTGTACAACTCTTAATGATGTACCTTGGAAGGCTAACCTAGCCCTCCTTTTATATTAGTTTAGGATCCAATGGATCTCAATCCATGGGATACATAGATCCAACGGCTACGCTTGGTCTATGTAAGATCAATGGCTATGATTGTTGTTGGTTAAAACCAACAACATTAATTTAAATTAAAATATGTTGCAACATTATCAACTAATTAAGAGATAATGTGATAGCAAAAAAGGAAGTCAACCAACCACCCTTGATTATAGGGGGCGACCCCTATGAATAATTCATAGGTGACGCTACCTATGAATTTGGTGGTTATTTTGCCTCCTTTTTATTTTATCTTATTATTCCTTAATTAATTTTGTAATAACAATTATCACAAAATTATTCACCAAATTAATTCCAAATTAATTTGAGAATATTTCAATCATGCCATTGAACATTATGTGAATCATATTCACAACCCAAACTAATTTGTAAATTGTATTTCCAATTAATTAATAAATGTGAATCCAATTCATACTATTAATTAACAAATGCTATTTACATAAATTCTCTTATATATATATATATTATAAATCATATTTATAATATACATATATCATGGATAGTATTATCCACATTCTCTAATCATTGATAATTAAATCCTATTTAATTATCTTGGATAATAATATGAATCATATTCCTATTATGCTTGATAATTAAATCTCATTTAATCATCAAGTTTTTCTTCTTGGATAATAATATGAATCATATTCATATTATGCTTGATAATTAAATCTTATTTAATCATCAAGTTATTCTTGCTTGGATATAAATTTCATCAAATGAATTATTCTCGAACCCTTTAAAGAATAATGCGCTTTCTCCGCAAATACTTGGAGATAAGGACAAAGTGATTGTATTGTTCCACGTATAGTGACTTGGATGTTGAGATCTCATCTCAAATCCAGATCTTACGGACCTCCCACAGATGCTTGATTAAATTAAGACCGCAAATCTAATCTTCTCATTGAATCTGAATCTCATTCAGACCAAGGTCCAACACTTGGACTAAGATCAGATTTCTTCTCTACTGGAAGGAGTCACTAAAATCCAAACCTGTTTCATCACTTCCTCGGAATGGAAGCATCATGGATATACAATTGTTTATGATCACATCACCCTCAGGTATTCCCAATACCTGTACATCCTGCATACTGGAAGACCCATGATCAATCCGAAGATCAAGATCAATTTTACACTGTCTTCTTCGGGGTTTGATCACTAAGTTTCTCATTTGATCATTGGGATTTTTGGTATCGATCATATACTTTCCAAAAGCATATATCATACCTAGATCTTGATCATATACTTTTTCAAAGTATATATCAAACCTACAAATTCAGTCAAGCTTCCAAAGCGAGACGACCGTGCACGGAATTTGATTCTTCCCAATATCTCATGAGTGAGCTCATGTCTTTCGGTTCAGTAGTGAACCTGTATGATCCCTTTGAGAGATCGTATTACTCATATGTCCTTACATGCACACCAGCGCGCCGGTATATAGACCTTGGTTAGGTCATCAACCTATTGGTCTGCCAAACGTACATACTCAGACATATAGAAATACATCTGTCTCCGGTCAGAGGATGCGTGCCTATGCTATGACAGCATTCAACATAGGACTTAGGTTATCTCGATCTCATTAAGTCAACTCTTTGACCTAACTAATCTGACACCTCCGAATCTCTATTCCTATGCAGAGGACCTGCATCAAGAGGTCGGTCAGATATCAGCCTATGTGAGAAAGGATTGCCATCTCCTACTCAGGCTGGAGATCACATCTTAGCAATCATTTGACGGTGCTTTATGAGTCCTCAATCTAACCCTTTAGATGTTCATCCAAGCACCAGCCTCTATGATTCAATTATTGAATCAACAGTTGTATGATCATTAAGATATCCATGGTACATAACCCTAATTGTACAGAGGGACCTATTATGCAAATTATTTATTCTTCATTTCAGATCATGGAATGATATTCGCAATAACATTTATTGCATAATGGCTCGTCGTGGGCTCACATGTCTAACAGACCCCCAGTGAATCTGACTCATGAGGTTCCACCCCTGAGTGTCGTTGATATAAATCAACCATTAATCTCCTCGTACCCTCTACGATTCTGACTCAAACTCGTCCTGTCAGGAAATCCAAATTCATGAAGATTTAAGGGATCCACAAGATCTCAAGATCATGTAGCATAGCAAGGGAGTGATCCGCACTTGCCGACATGCACTATTATCTTCACTGATTTTCATTTCAATTGTTGTTATTCAAATATTTTGCAATAAACTCTCAATTTATATATATAAAAAGTATTTCCATTTTACTTGAAAAATAAAATGTAGACTCTTCCTATCCTTATCGATATGATCCCAACTTACTGTATAATGTACTTAACACATAATCTTGATAAATCCGGTAAATTTATTTGTTTGATTTGTGTTTCCAAGCTTTCAACAACTATTTGATCGCAAAATCATGTATTTAAACCATTAAAATATGCTTCAGTAGAAAGGAGGAGGAGGAGGGCAAGGAAGGAGAAGGGGCGCTAGAGGAGGGGTGGTGGAGGAGCATGGGGGTATAGGAGGAGGAGGCAGTAGAAGAGGAGAACAGAGCGAAGGAGGAGGAGGGACGTAGGAGGTGGGGATGGAGGAGGGGACAGTAGAGGAGTGGGGCTGAAGAGGAGAAGGGGCGGTGGAGGAGGGGATAGAGGAGGATGGGAGTGGAGGATGCAAATGGACTTTCATGACCTATTTATTCAATATTATGACCCTTCTATCCAAAAAGATAACATTTATTTGGAAGCAGATGGACGACAACTAACCTGAGGGGCACAATTGGTAGAGCGACAAGAAGTCAAGAACACAACTAATATTTCAAAAAAGAGAGGGACATAACTGATATTGCAATATCTTAAAGGATGGATGAGTAATAAAATCCCTAATAAATTAATATCATGGTAGCATCACAAATTAAAATAAACAACTTTGTTAATAAAAAATCAACTACTTGGGATTTTGAATGCTTGCCATAAATGATTTAATCCCATGGACTCATTTTTTTAGACATGACATGGGTGTGCTCATTTAGGGAATAGCCCCAAGAATAAGGGTGTGTTTGGTTGGTGGGTTACTTCGAGGTAACCTAGGGGATGATAACATGTTTTTCTATTTTTGTGTTTAAATAGATGGTTTTGTGTTGAAAGGATTTTTTGTTATGTGACTGCATTGAAGTTTGGAAAAGTAAATATTTATTGTGATGTGGTTGTATTGAACTTTGGAAAAGTGAGTAGAAGTTCAGTAGTTTATCATTTTTAAATAATATGATAATATAATATATTATTTTATTAGTGAAATTGATGAAAGAAAATGATTTATTAAATGTATTAAAAAAAGAGAGAGTGGACCCCACATGAAAGAGAAAGTATGGGTTTGGGAGAAAATCCCTCCAAAGGGGGGTTAACCCCCTTGCCGAATGGGGTATAAGGGTGTTATTCCTCTCCCCTCCCCTTTCCTTCGTCATACAACAATTCCTCGTGCACATTCTCTCTCTACACATATTCTTCCTTATTCCACCTTTATTCCTATCTTTATTCCACCTTCCTATCCATACAACCAAACAGGAATAATGTCTTATTCCAGCTTATTCCTCACCCTTATTCATGCTTACTCTCGAACCGAATGTACCCTAACAATTATGGTTAATATGTGATTTTTACACCCATGCTTCTATGAGATTATTCAATTACATGCATACCTCTATTATTTTTGCAATATCACTTATGCCCCTGCCTTATTGCACCATTAACACTTGTGCCTTCACATTTCTTTGATTGTCGATGAGAGGAACTGAATCATGATTTACACAAATCAAGGTGGAGTTAAAGAAAATATTTTTTTACACATGTACCCCTCCAAGATTCTCCAATTACAAGTATGTCCCAGCCTTTTTGTAATATTCGTGGTAACCATGCTTTCTTGAACCACTAACAGTTATACCCACAAGTACAAAATCTTATTACTATTGTGCACCTCCTTCATCATTTTCTACATCTTGTTGGCAACTCGACCTTCACCTTGACTGCCTTGAGACCATCCCAAGTTTGCAGCTCTTTTATTTCTCAAGCACATCCCTCTACTCTGTATGCGACCCTCCACCTCAAGCCCACCACCACATATAAAGAGAAAAAAATGAGAGAAGCATGGACTTAATTATCAATTTAAATCAGAATCAAAACAACTGAAATTAAAACAACACTATTGTTATCCTAAGGAACAAAAGACAAGCAAGAAAAGACATCTCACCATAGCCAGAGACCTGGGAGCATAGCCTCGTCGGGAAAGCTCTGGTGAAGGATGGATACGTCTTCTTCTTCTTGTCCACTCCCAAGAACGGGTGCTCAACCTTCTCGTCACCAAGGTGAGGTTATGGGGGGTTATAGAGGGTTGTAGGCAATCAAGGAGCAAAGGGAGAAGTCAGAGGCTTATTTATAACAGCTGGAAAAGTGGAAGAGGAGATTAGGGTTTTTGGCATGCATACTCGACAAGAATCAGATCAAAGTGATCAATGAGAAAGGGTGATCCAATCTCCACTTTTCAAGAAGAAATCTGGCCTAAATGGGCAATGAGGCTCACATGAATAATCGGTGAAGGTCGCGGCCCGACCAGGTTTAACAAGCCGCAAAGGGGGAGGGGTGTTGACCTGGGATCAACACCACTATCGTTGACTGGGCCACATCAGCGCCACGTGTATGTAAAACAACAAAATGGTAGAGAAAATAGAAGAAATTCAAATTAAAATAGAAAATAGTTTATTTATATAAACATAAAACATGAAATGTGTTATATATTTAATAAACTATTTTGGTGATTTTTATTTATGTTTATAACTTTATTTTTGAGGTTTTGATTTTTACATGTAAAAAGTATAAATACCTATATATACCCTATTTTATTTTTATTTATATTTTATTATTTTGTATACATAATTTTATATTTACACTTTATTTAAATACATGTGTACATATTTATTTTATTTTTATGGAGTTATTAATTTACTTAAATAAATATATATATACATACATACATTATATGTACTTTATAGGTATATTTACCTATGTAATAAAATACATTATTTATTTTTAATGAATTTTTAATGATTTTATCTTAGTTTTATTATTCACATGTATTTTAAGTAATATTTAAAATTTTATAAAAAATATAAGAATATTAAAAAATAAATAGTAAATATATAGAATATTATATACAGATAAATTACACAATAAGGGCCTAAAAGCTAACTTTTACATCTTAATTCCAAATTAAATGAAACCTTCATTAAATAGATGATTTAATTTTATAAACAACAAAGGTGAATTTGGTGAATTTTGAGTTGTACGTATAAGATACAAGTATGAGAAGTTTTCTTTGTGGTTTTTTATTCTATTTGTCTCGGGCACAGTGTACATTATTTTTCGACGAAATAAATTTTGTAATTTTCTTTATATTTTTATGTACAATGTTCATGTTCAAAATTTATTGATTTGAGGTACAAAAATATGAAAACAAAATAGGTCTCAAAATGTATATATTGATAAAAAATAATTAGAGTTTTTATTCTAATTTTTCTGTGCTTTTTCTGCCCTATTTCTCCCTGGTTTGTTCCTTAACGATCAATCAAGGTTGACTTGGTCTAGGGGGTCAAGATTAGTCGATATCTATGATACCTCCTTGATTTTTCTTTTATTTATTCCTTCATTTTAGGGATTAAATGCATGTATTTATACACACTATATACATGAGTATACATAAGTTAATTCAGGAGTGTTATTGATATTTACAGAATTTAAGGATTAAAGCCTAAAATGAATGAATGAATGCGTATGAATGGCAATTCATCACTAAGTCAATTTTTCTATGCATATTAATTAGTTTTATATGAACGACCGCGATGGGGCATACCAATGGATACCGTGAGTGACCACGATGCACGGTTCACATGTCGGTTCTTGACGACCTTATTTGAGATATTGTAATCCAATCTCAAGTTCTCTATCAGCAACCACCCACAGATGGATGGCCATACGGAGTGGATTAATGCCTTGATGGAATAGTACCTGAGGCACTATGTGACAGCTAACCAACACAATTGGGTGAGCTTACTGGATGTTGCCCAATTCTGCTACAAACTACAACAGATCTCCACCACATGTTAGAGCCTGTTCGAGATTGTGATGGGCAGACAACCCATGACACCGCACGAAATGGCAAAAAGCAAGGCAGCCAAGGACGGTGTCCTGCTGCATACCGTTTCACATGGGAGAGGTAAGATTGGCGGGAGAAAATGAAGGTTGTGTTGCCCACGCTCAATGCAGGATGAAGTAGGCAGCTGACAAGAACTGTAGGTGGTCGAGTTCCAGGTTGGGGAAAAAGTACTATTGAAGCTAACGCCCCTGATTTGGAAGAAGATACTAAGGAAGACAATGTACAAGGGTCTCATTCCTTGTTACGATGGGCCCTTTGAGATATTTCGACATATAGGATTGCTCGCCTACCAACTATATCTTCTGGAGAGATTGAGTTGCAACCCACGTTCCATTGTTAGTTTCATGAAGGAGTACCATGAGGTCAGAGAAGATAACACCAGGAGGGCATTGAAACGTGCCCCTCCTAATGTCCGGATTCAGCATACGAAGGTAGCTGAGAAGATTCTTAGCAGATGCCTGGAGGGTTAGAGTAAGACAAATATGAGGATCTTTTTCCTTGTCAAGTGGAAGGGACTCTTAGAGGAGGAGGCAACTGGGAACGTGATGCAACCATGCGGAGAACCTCATCGAGGATTTCTTGGAGATGTAGGATCAGTCGCTGACGTCTGATGGATTAGGCGGGGGAGGCATGTAACACCCTCGAGCCTCGATGTACATGAACAGCATGTGAGATTGGTTATCACATGCCCATGCAGTTCGGGGGCCAACATGCAAAGTTCTGGAGGACTTTGTCTTAGCATATATACAACTACGGATAGAGTTTACCGCACGAAGATCCGGAGGCTGCAGATTCGCGTCAGCACAACACAAGTATTTGGCGACACTTGACAGAGCATAACTGCAACATCCTATATAGGAGCATGGGACCCACTAATGATGTAGCAAGATGACATGGTATTCTGATATGGCAGATGACATGTCATGCTGATGGAGCTGGTGGCGTGGCGTTGGTTGTAGAAGATGAAGGGGTTGAACAGAAGATGACGAGATAAGGCATGTGAAGTGTTGCATGAAGAGTCCTTGCACTATTGTAATTGTTATAATGGTGTCCTTCGTATACCCCGGACTTGTGTATATAATAAGGGTTAGTGCTCATTTATAAACAACACACACTTGAGAGAGTCTCTTGCTAATAACAAAAAGAAGTTATTATAATTGCTCTTCTGTCCATGTATGCTTGAGTGCTTGCGTGTTTGAGGTTTTCCAGTGTGGCATGGTTACTTGACATGATGGTTTATGTCTGCGTGCATAAGGAAAGGCTAGTTAGCTTGTGATAAACTAATGTCGCACATGTTAGTTTCAAAATTAGTGTTGAGATTTTACACATATGGCACCTACCGTCATTCATGTAAGAGTAAATAGGAAGGTCATATTGTTGTTCATATTTCTAAAAGGTAATCCGGGATTGCCAAATATGAATAGAATTCCGAATGTCATTGATGAAATCGGTGGTCGTCATCTAATATGCAATTTAAGTCACCAATAGAGCTTTGTATTGAGGGAAAAATTAAACTAATGTGGCTATTGTATCTTTTGATTATTTATTTCTTCTTATTTTATGTAATTTGGAAAATTGTTAATGAGATCCATACTATCTATGTGTCTTCATATATGTCGTATTTGAAATAGATGGCAGGATAAGTTTTACTCTCAAGAGTTAAGACATATTGTTCGTATTTTATTACTATTATATAAGCAAGGAGAGCATAAATACGAACCTCTTCTTGCATCTCTAGTAAGAACATTTAAGACCTTCTATATTAATCCCACTTTTGAAGTTATTATTTTTCTTTAATTTACTGATTTTTGTTGTAATGTAGTTGTGATATTGGAAGCATTTAACAAGTAGTAATAAACTAAGGTGCATACACGTGCTTCGCAGTGTAAATTTTTTTTATTGTAAAGGTATAAAGTCATATATAATATATGAAGAATATGATAGATCTATGATATCAATCCAAAATATAGTTCTATAATACTAAATAATTAAAGTACTAATCAGAGACCGTTATGACGAGACAGACTCGAAGCAGAACGGAAGCGAGGCAAATGGGGATTTCTTCTCCTTCTCAACCTTTCTTAAGATGGGTGAGTAATTTCCTCATACACAAAATTGGTTGAGGGAGAGGAGACCCCTTGCAATGTATATATACACATGGATGGTTGCCTCTTCATTAAGGCAACCACTGGCAGAGGCAACTATTCAATGGAATGCATCCTTTCACATCATGAGCCATCCTTTAAATAATAAAGTGAAATATAATAATAATATATTTATTTAAATGGAAGCCCAACATTCTCCCACTTGGCTCATGTGACAAATTTGTTGCTTTTCATTTGTTAACTTAAATTCCATTAGTATGAATCTTGACGGTGGATACGTATAGACCTGGCCAAATTGCGGGCCGGGCCGGCCCATGGGCCGGGCCGAACGGGCCGAGGTTAAAAACCTTCGTCCAAGGCCCGCCCATGGGCCGGCCCATGGCCCATTTTGGTTATTTTCCATTGATTTTTTAATGGTATTTAATACATACATATATATATATATATGATTTTATTAATACCAACTATACTTTATATAACTAATATACGTACTTTACATGTTACTTGACTTGTAAACTATGGAATTTTTATTTAAAACTAGTGTCATAAACGGAAAACTTAAAGCATATCATATTAATACATGTATAAATTGACATATATTTATATATTTTTTAGTTTTTGCGGGCCGGACCGGGCCGGCCCATGCTTAAATCTCGAAGCCCAGCTCGGCCCATGAGAGGGCTGGGCGGGCGGGCCCCCAGCCCGTTGGCCAGGTCTAGATACGTATCAAACATGTATTTCCTTCCAAGCATTACATTAATGGTATGCTTAATTTAATAAAAAAACTTCATGGGTCAATTTTCAAATATCAACATGGATCCTTACTTTATGTATATTAATGAAGTGCATGCAACTGAAGGTAACGGACAATAAAAGAAATGGTTCATCATACCAAAACTTAAAGTGTGCACACATGGACGTATTGATATTATTACAAGTTACTTGATATGCCTATTTCAGTTATATGGTTAATGAATACACTAGGTGGCAATCCCTTCGTCGTGGGATATGCAATCATATATTTAGTACATATATGGCCAATCAATACTAGATGATCTATTATTTTCTCCTTAACAACAAGATACACGATGTCAATTCTCGTTCCAGCATGTGTATACTTGTTATATGCAGAAAAAATTCTACAGAATATTGCAATGAATCTTTAATGGTCTTGAGATTGAATCCATTATCTTCAGACCCTCGATGAAATTCTTTAACCAAAGTGCTTATGTAGTAGCCTCATGACATGCCACGAACTCCATGGTACTTGAAGTAACAAGTGGTTGTTTCACACTTCTCCATGAAATAGCACCTGCCGCAAGTAGAAAGATGTATCTGGAGGTAGACTTTCTATCATCCTTACAATCCATGTAATCTGAATCCGAATAGCCAATGACTTCTAAGGAATCTGAATGCTAGTAAATGAGCGTAAAATCCTTAGTTCCTTGCAGATATCGCAAGACCTTCTTTGCGCTATCCAATGGTCTATGCTTGGATTTCTTTGATATCTATCTAACATTCCAACTGCAAAACATATACCTGGTCTACTGTATGTTTGATCATGCATTAAACTTCCAATGATAAATGTATATGGGATGCCCTTCATTTATTCCTTTTCCAAATTATTTTGGGGATATTCGTTTGAAAAAATCTTATTTCCTTTTACCATATGTGCTGAAGTAGAAGAGCAATATTCCATAGAAATATTTCTAATAACTTTTTGATATAGGCCTTTTGAACAGTCCAAACACTCTCTTGAATCTATCTCTATGAATTTCTATGCCAATGACATATTCTGCATTATGCATATCTTTCATTTCAAAATTATTAGAAAGAAACATCTTTGTTTCATGTAACATCTCGAGGTCATTACAAGCAAGCAAAATATTATTCACGTATAAGACTAGAAAAGCATATTTACTCCCACTCGTCTTAAGGAATATGCAGTTATCAACAATGTTCTCAACAAAACCGAATGAATTTATAACATTGTTGAACTTAATGTACAATTGACGAGATCCTTATTTTAGTATGTATATAGATTTCCTTAATTTGCAAACATGCTTGCATTTATCTACAAGCAATCCCTTAGGTTGTCGCATATAAACATCCTCGTCCAAATCTCCATTAAGAAATGTCATTTTCACATCCATTTGATGTAACTCTATGTCAAAATGAGCTACTAATGCCATGATTATTCACAAGGTCTCGTGATATCAGAGCAAAAGTCTCATGATAATCTATGCCCTTTTTTGAGTAAAACATTTAGCCACAAGTCTGGATTTATATCTCTCAATGTTACCTAGTGAGTCTTTCTTAGTTTTAAAGACCTGTTTGCAATAAATAGGTTTCACTCCTTTGGGTAACTCAACCAAGTCACATACTTGATTTGCACTCATAAATTGCTTCTCCTCCCTCATGGCATTGTACCAATGAGTAGAGTTAATGCAGTTCATGACTTATGAAAATGATATTGGATCCTCTAATACTCCCATATCGCCGTCATATTCTTGTAGGTATGTTATAAAATCTGGTGAGAGTGTAGATTTTACTGCCCGATCAGATCTAGTTGTAACAACACCTTATTCAATACTTGATGCTATTTCAACTTGATCCTCGGTAGTGTAGGATTCACCATTGGTTCAACCAAAGGGATATCTTGGGCTTGAGGAACAACAATGTCTTGATGTTGCGACTCATCCATGATATCATGTTGAATATTTTGCTCCTTCCTCTCTAGTGGTATAATAAGATCCAGTAATTCATCAAGTATGATGTCTTTAAGTACCACCATGCTCCCACTATTCTCGTCATTTTCCAAAAATATGCCATTCCATGATTCTATAATACTTGGTTCTCTATTTGGAGAATAGAATCTATAACCTTTAGAGCCTTCTAGATAGCAAATGAAGTATCCACATGTAGTCTTCATATCCAATTTTTTCTCATGTGGATTATAGATTTTAATCTCAGCTTGATAACCCCAAATGTGTATGTGCTCTAACATTGGTTTCCATCACTTCCAAAGCTTAAATGGAGTGGATGGAAGGGCTTTTGTTGGAACTTTATCCAATATATACACTGTTGTATTTAGAAATTCACTCTGAAAAGATAATGGAAATGATGAGTTACTCATCATACTTCGAACCATATACATTAATGTGTGATTCTATCTTTCAGCAACATCGTTTTGATCTGGTTCACCTAGCATTGAAAATTGATGTTCAATACATTCATCCTTAAGAAATCATGCAAATAGTCCAAGCTTTTATTCTCCTCTAACATACCTACCATAATACTCACGATCTCTATTTGATCTCACAATTTTTATTTTCTTTTCTAATTATCTCTCTACTTTCATTTGATAATCCTTGAAAGCATTTAAAGTCTCTGATTTATGAAATAATAGATAGAGATACATGTAACATGAGAAATCATTTATAAAGGTGATGAAGTATTGTTAACCGCTAAAACAATCTATAGGAAACATATCACATATGTCAGTATGTATAATTTCTAAAAGACTAGTACTTCTCCTTGACCCTTTAGCGTGTTTGTTGGTATGTTTTTCTTTAATACATCCCAAACAAATACTAGAGTCAGTAAAATCTAGAGCATCAGCTACTCCATCATTTACTAATTTCTTGATCTTTTAACGAAGACGTGAGTTAATCTTTTATGCCAAAGCATTGATGACCAATCACTATTTCATTTTCACTTTTTACCAACTTCATTGCAAACAAGGAGATTATTTTCGAAATACGGATCCAAAATGTAATATATATAATTTGTCTTTGGCAGCAAATTTTCTCATTTTCTAATATTGTATAAATAATCTACTAAGCCATATGTGTCAATGAATTTTTCATTCGTAAACATTTAAAAGATGTACTTTCAAACATGAATTTGTATCGAAGATTACAAAGTCTAGATATTGAGATTAAATTTCTTGAGAACTTGGGTACATAAAAGATATTTTTCAAATCAAGTATATGACCAGATTCTAAAATGAGCCTTCGTATCCCAATCGCTTCAACGTGTGAAGGCATGTGATTTCCCATATAAATGCTTTGCTCATTTTTAAATCTCATCCTTATGCTCAGAAATCCCTATGTGGAGTTGAAAATATGGATTGAAATACTGAAGTTAATCCACCAAATATTAAAATGAACATCAATGAAATTAGATTCATTACATACATGGTACTGATGTATGCCTTTCTTGGCAAGCCATTCCTTAAATTTAATACATTCCTTCTTAGCATGTTCAGGTTTCTTGCAAAAGAAGCATTTTCCTTTCTCAAAGTTAGCCTACATCTTTTCTAAATGTTTTACCTCACTTTTCCATTTATTCCATTTATCTTGAGTGACCAAATGGACACTCTCAACCTTATCTTGCTTGAGCATATTCCTCTTGTACTTGCATCACTAATAACTCGTTTAGAGTCCAGTGTATGTGTGTTGTAGGAAATCTTGAATGGCACATATTGCGAAGGTAAAGTATTGAGAATTAAATGGACAAGTAATAGCTTATTATAAATTTTAAGCACCTTGAGTTAAGTAACAATATTACCCATCCATTATATGCTCTCTTATCCCAGTGTTACCATTATACCTCATAGAAGATAACTTGGTAAGGAGTATGCTGGCCATAGCCTTTTCTGAAGTTTGAAATTGTTTTTCAACAGCTTCCAAAAAATCTTTTGTTGTCTTACATTCAGGAATAGAACTCCGAATATTTTTGGCTATGTTTGTTTGCATGATCATCATACTTAATCGGTTGGATTTCTCCCACCGCTCATGTAAGTTCTTTATTCTTTCACTACTATCCTCTGTAGACTTCGCTGGTTCCTCAATACGAAGCGCATAGCCAAGGTTCATACATCCTAACACAAGAAGATTCTTCTCTTTCCAATTTGAAAAATTATTCTCATTGATAATCAGAACATAATTCAGGACATTGAATTGAGTATACATGAAAGCAGAAATATCTGCAATATCAATTTCATTGAATAAAATTATCATTTTCAAGCAATAACTCAAGCATATAACTTAAGTCAAAACATTAATTTATTTAACATTTTTTGAAAAATCAACGTACTATCAGTACAAGACTTGCTGTGACTAAAGAATTGTAACATACATTTGAATTCCTTAATTAATGAGACAAATAAATTCCTAGAAGATCATTCGATATTCTGTATATGTAGGCCTTTAGAATACCTAACAAAAAATCTTCTCATTCCATCAATATAGATGCATAGATGTCATTTGATTGATTCAATTAACTCCACCATTTAATGTAAGTATTGACATTATATTTCTAAATGGTGTGGCTACTCTAGGATAACTTGCCAACAATTATTCGCTAAAGTGAAATAATGTACATGCATAGGTTGGATGTTGTGGCTATTCCTCCCAATCCAATATAGAAATCATATCAAATGACATCAACGGATGATAACTAATAGTAGTTACTCATTGTCAACAATTAATGTAACGAACCCGATCGTCCGAGAATGATGCGGAAGCGAGAACTCATCGGGCATTTCGGATTCGTTACTCATAGCATTAATCATAACATAAGAGCAGTAAAGAATGGATTTAAAAAAACTTCCTTTCCATACTATTAATAAGGACGTGAGTCCAAGAGTTCCTTAAATAAACTAGATGAATCACATCTACGATTTCCTTATTCCAGTGGGCATAAAAGACATCCTTCCATCAATCAAGCTTTTCATAATGTTGAGAGTGTTTCTCCTTAATTTGACCCACTGCCATCATCTTATTTTATATTTGATAAAATTTCATAATTGCTTATTTTGAGTGTAAATGGCTATTCCAAAATTAAATCATATTATAACATATGACATGCATACAATGTCAATCACGAGTAACATAATATCGTATGAATAATAACCAATAACTGTAAATTTGTGTTGATTATATGAAATGCGTAGCATATAAATTGAAGGAACTCAATAATGGCGAGTAATCATTGTATTACTATAAATAAACTTATGCTTTAAATTAAGGATTTTAGAAATTTACATACTTTTACTAAGAATGTCAGGTAGTACAGTTGCAAATAATCGTATCTAAGAATATAACTATGGTAATCTTACCTATGTCATTAATATGGGTAATTTTTCTATTCATCAATGATGAGAAAACAACAATGGTAGATAAAATTCGAAAACGGAAATGTATTCCATAACTGTATCGGATGAGGAAATGAGAAATATGCTGACAATTAAGTTTATTTATTTATATATAAATCACATAATTCATGAATTCATAATCACTCATGTAACATATGTCTAGCTATAAATCTAACAAAAATATATAAAGGAAAATGACTAATTTTATCTTCTTCAATTCACATGCTTAATATGATAATTTGCATGGAGATATTTACACATCCATGGGGACTATTTAAATATCACTTATAATTAAGGTAATTATCAAAAATCAAATATAGATTTTGAAAACTTGTTATTATCGTATGGAATAGATCCAAATTAAGCTTATTCATGTGATAAGAAAATATGTGATTAACTTCTTGAATCCAAAATCAAATAGTAAAGGACTATCATATCATACGGCATAAGTAAAAGGTTAACCATAGGATTACTTAGTTTGATTATTCATGAGAATATCTAGGAAATCAATAATAATGATGATGAACTTAGTTTAAGGATCATCTGTCACTTCCATTATCGATTATAAAAACCAAAACGTATCCATGCACCTTTGACATGATAAGCAACAATTAATATGATCAAAGGGGGATTGCTAATTAACCGATGATAATCCTAAGTGTTCGACACATACCTCGCTGATGCAAGAAATTTGTCGACCAAAATTCCACTAATCTGGACTGTTGTCGGCCACGTCGTTGCTCCTCTAATTTCATCAGATCAAAACTCCAACGTTGACGGAGAGGGTTTCGATATTGAATTAGGAAAAGGCACGACAAAAGAATGTCGTCACTGGCTTCTCTCTCTCTCTCTAAATTCTCTCTCCCAAAGGCAATGTGTAGGGAAGTCATTGGAGTCCTATGGTATTTATAAGCACAATTCATGAGATAATTAATAATAATTTGGACTTAATTAAGAGATAAAGAACAACCAACTTGAGTTGTTAGCTATTTGATCTCTTTTTATCTTATCATGTATTATCTTTAAGGATGATGGGAGGGTGGATATGTGATTTAGTTTTAATTTAATTGTTTTATTATCCTCAAAAAATCTCATCCGCTACAATTAATATGTACAATACGAACCGATCAGATAATGTGGCTACTCCTCTCCATTCAATTGTACATATTAGCACGGATGACATTAAAAAGAGTCATTCAAAAGCAATTTCTACTTGTTGCTTTATTACAACATAAGTAGACTCTTTGAGTGGATTAAAAAGCTGACATGCTTTAGTATTAAATCCAGCGTTGATTGCACGTTGGAAATTTCTTAATTTTCATCTCATCTTCTGTGCACTTAGGGAAAAATGAATAGCTTAAGAAATTTAACCGGCAAAGATCACATTTGAAACAAGCATCTCTTAATTTCCCAACATGTGATTTACACATAAACTTTAAAATATGGACATCTTGGGTCTTTAAAAAATGAGAAATTTTCACATGCGTGAAAACCCATGAGTGGAATTTAATGTCTTGTCAACATAACAAATTAACCACAAACTAAAGTAACACTGCATAGATATTACAGATCGCAAAAACAAATCTCGTAAGTTGAAAACATGCCGTGAAAATCTGATTGCTAAAAAATTGATGACAACTAGTTTCATCGTTATAACTACCTCTGATACCAACTGATAAATCTATGATATCAATCCAACATATTATAATACCAATAATTAAATTACTAACCATAGTCTGTTATGGTGAGATGAAGACTCGAAGCGGAATGGAAGGGAGGCAAATGGGATTTCTTTCTCCTTCTCAACCTTTCTTAAGATACTTGAGTAATGGATCCTCATACACAATATTGGTTGAGGGAGAGAGAACCCCTTGCCATGTATATATACACATGGATGGTTGCATCTTCATTAAGGCAACCACCATGTCAAAGGCAACTATTCAATGGGATGCATCCTTTCACATTACGAACCACTCTTTAAATAATAAAGTGTGATATAATAAGGATAAACATATTTTTTAAAATGGAAGCCCAACAGAGTATTTTTGGAACATGATGGGTGAAAATAGAACAATAAGATATCACGAAATATTTGAAGAATTAAGGAAGTTGTACAAGACAAAAGAAGAAATATTGAAAGAATTAGAGTAGTGAGTTGGAACAAATTTATGGACATAATATTTCTATACTTGAATTTAGGCTGGAATTGATATAGGAGAAAAAACACAACAAAGAGGTCAGACATAAAAGTGCAGAAGGAACTTTTGGCTACATAATCGCCGTTGTATTTTTACCCCCTCTTAGTTTTGTCATTGTTGTTCTTTATCAGACCTTTGATTCTATAGGTAAAGTTATGTTTTTAAAAGATAGGAAGAGAAGAAAGGAAGATAAGTTAGGTTTTAATAAGAAAAAAGAAGGAAATCATAGGAATGAAAATAATAAATGTTCAAATATTGAATATAGGTGATATTGATGTATGCACATCATTGTAATTAATTTGCACATTTCGATAGGAATTACGAAAGAACTAACATGAGTACATTATATCAGTAAATGATTTTATATCATACATGAAAGATATGTGAATTTAAATGTTTTCCCTCAGAACTTAATACATGAAATTGAGTTTAACTCAAAAAGCATAATATTATTGCCATTATATTATTAGAGAAATAACTAAAATATTATAACTTCAACATATATCAAAATAATTATAGGTAAAATAATTGGCATTTTCATCATTAGCATATAAACATGTGCTTCACCATAGTAAACCTTTAATCTCATTTTTTATCACATTAATTTAATATTTGTAGGAATGTATTCATAATCTTATATTTTTAGTCATTTTGCTAAAAATAGATATATTTATAGTATTTACATTCATTAATGTCTAGATTTATGAAATTGTTATTATTGATTTCTAATACTTCTATAATATTATTATATTGATTTTAAAACTTATGTTTAAAATGAAGTGATTTCATCTAATCATAGTAACTAATGTATTTACAAAATAATCTATAAACTTATTTATTAATTAAACTTTCAAATATTTAATACTTAAATATTAATTTTTATAATAATAAATTAACTATGTTTTATAGATGATTTTGAACTTATTATCATATATCAATCACGAATCAATAGGATGTTATAAAGAAAAATATTCATGCGATAAAATATTCTATATTATTTTATTTAGAAGAATTCATTTGATGTGAAAAAATACTACTTAAAATTTTTTACAAATGATTGGTGTCAAGAGTAAATCTGAAAATTACATTCAACGTTTCCAAGACAGTAGGTTTCAAAATAAAATAGTAATTTAAAAGGAAAATTCTAACTTATATTTTTCAAATTTTATATAATATATAAATAATATATGCTTTACCTATATTTAGTTAATGGTAAATTCTAAATTTAAAAAGAGATGTGAGAGAGATACGATCATATAATGCGAATTAATGGGGGAGAGAGGAACGTATTGGGTTGGGTAACTGAAGGGGGATAGAGAATGAGTGAGGGAAGACAGTTTGAAGATAGAGAAACAGAGAGAGCGGGAGAGGGAGAGAAATATTGCACGTGGGAAGAGCGAGCAGAAAGGGATCGTGGAATGGAAGAAGTAAAGGTTGCCACGTGTTTCACTTTGAGATGAAGAAGTGAAAACCCCACTTTTAGTGTGGACGAGGGCGGGATATGTCTCTCCCAAACAACGCCATACCAGTCGACTTGGCCAGCACGATCCCGAAGAAGTTCGCAAGCATTCGCAAAGGAAAAACCAGTGTGAGAGTGAGTCCAAGAAGCAGACCCAAGATCCCCACGAATGGCACCCCTCAAGGTCGGCCACATAGCCAACATCTTTCTCCAAGTAATAGATGCGGAAGAGGAATGAGAAATATCCCAGAAGGAGCCGCTAGCAATGTACCTCCTACGCATATACTCGGCCCAAATGGAAGAGTCCGCAGCAAGAAACCTCCAAACCCAAGAAGCAATCATGGAGCGACGAATGGTTAGAAGCAAGATGAGGCCCAGGCCCCCCTCCCTTTTGGGAAGACAAATACGTGACCAGGCAATATCGTGGCGCTTACGGCCCCACAGAGAATGGGGCAAATTGCAAAAGCAGAGATTGAAAAATTGCGAAGACAGAAAAGACAGGAGTCCATCTTGCTACATGTCGCCTAGCGGGTGGAGAACCCAGGGAAAAAATGTAAAAGGACAGGAAATGGAAGAGCCCATCAAAGCACGTTTCACTGTATAGGTGAGAAACCAGCTGTACACGAGAAAACGGGAAATTGGTGCAACAGCAGGGAATGGAAAATCATGCGGACAGAAAAGGAAGGGAAGAGCTCTCATCGTACCACGTGTCATCTAATTGGTGAAAAACCCGATTTTAAAGAAGATATAATAGATTTTGGACTAAAGGATGGAGTTTATGTCTCAAAGTACTTGAATTAGCAAAACTTGCAACTTTTCCGAATTAACTGGTATTCTATACCAGTTATCACACACCATTCTTCCGCATACTAGAGGTTAAGGTTCTTCTGCGAGATCTCATTTGCACTTCAAATTTGATAAGAGGCCAATCCAACCATTGTCAAAGAAGTATATGATTCTCATGCATTGCTGCAAAGTGCGATCATAGGAAACATATTCACATTAGAAGACCTCGCCAATTCGGATCCTCGGAGCATTACTCAAATTGGACCATTTGGTTTCAAGTAAATGATTATTTTTAATATACTGTTTTAACTATTCCTGGCATCGTATTTTATTCCAGATGGAAGGAAACAACACAAATATCAAACTTAATATATTAATATTATCCTTCAAAATATTAATTTATATTATAAAAATATATTTCCAAAAAAAAATAACTTTCTAAACATAGATGATTTGAGAACCATGTGCAATTGAGACTATTTCCCAAACATATGTCATGATGGAAGCAATATTTAGGAGAGTCGTTCGATTCAGAAATAAGCACGAACAATGATGAAGAATAAGGAGAATAAAAGTTTATTATATGTTTAGTTGTAAAGATAGGAAAAGGATAATAAGATGGAATAAGGGTAGGTAAGGTGAAATAAAGATAAGAGTAATGTGAAATAATGAGAAGTGGATGGAAATAACCGTACTCTTGGAAACCACACCAAAGAATAATTGACTCCTTATTCCAGTACTTATTCTCCCAATGAACATGACCTTAAATATCAAGAACTATTCATATTTGCTTCAATATAATAAGAACGCATAAACCCGAAACTAGAAGTATGATGAGACAATTTGATTTGAAACATCATGCCAATCGTGATAAGTAGAAATGTTTTCATAAATTGAGGTTGTCATAGTTTGAACTGGACAATTTGCTTTCTGATGGAATTCCAACTTAGGAAGGAAAGGAGTAAAGCGGACTGCCCGAAGATAACCAGACAGACCCTTACAATCCCTATAGGATGAAGGTTATACATAGCTGGTCTAAAAAATTGCAAAAGAAGTGAACGATTATATGTACAACCTAATATACTGACAGGACAAACCGCACCAACGTGCATGCAAATCTCCATCCACCACCATCACAAGCAACACATTGAGCCACATAGGACAACGCAATGAGATTCGGTTTAAACGGCAAGACAACCACAAGAAGAATTTACAAGAATAAGAAGACCTTCACCTTCGCCAAAATAATGTGCGAGAAAAACCCCCCACCTAGGACCCAGAATCATACAACGCATAAAAGCTTTTCTTTTAAGGTATTTCACCTAAGTTGAAGATGATGTATTTTATCGTTATACAAAGTATTATAACGCACATAATACTTAAAATTGAATGACAAAATCATCGTAATATATCTATTTAGTGGTTAAAAATATCTGGAACATTAAATGCCATTTTGAATTGAATAACAACCAACATAACACGTAACATATCTGTTTTTCGTAGCTGTAAAGAATTAGCATTATACATTTTAAATATGCCATTTAAACTAGGGATTTTTACCCGACAGACCCTATAATCTTTGCCAATGACTTATACGATCTTCGAAATATTGATATTCCTCCCCCAATCCTGTAAACTTGCTCTTACCCTACAGATCTTGTAGTTAACCCTCATCCATTTACCTGTTAAAACTAATCAGATTCCGTTACGTTCTTTTACATTATACTCATTTTATTTATCAAATTTACATCCAATGGGCATTCCCCCTCTCCCCTCCTCATCTTCGTTTTCCACCCCCCTCGCCCTCCCCGTCGTCCATCTCCCGCCTCCGCCCTGGACCTCCCTGCCCTCTGGCCCTCGCCCCCGGTGCCCCTCATCCCCTCCGCCTCCCCATCACCCCCCCCCCCCCCCACGGGTCCCATGCTCGAGCCCCTGCAACGCGTGCCTCCCTAGGCTTCCCTGCCACCCATGCCGCCTCCCCAGGCTCCCCCGCCACCCACGCCTCCCCCCCCCCCCCCCCCACCCAACCCCCTGCCACCCACGCCTTCCCAGGTCCGCATTCCGACCAGCGCCCCAAGCAAAATATTGAATTAATATAATTCAATTTCCAATAAACAAACAAATATAAATTGAAATAAGAAAAACATCTACTACTCGCAGGAGTAATGAATCAACTTCTGACACTCCTGCATTTCATAAAACGAAATTTGAACCACCGTATTGGCTAATCATCTTACCTAAGTTGACGAACAGACCAACTAATAAATCCATAGTTGGGCCCTAATTTCAAAAAGATGGCTGTCATTTCAAATGCGAGCATTGTTGCTCACCTAATTTCCAATATCTGAGACGTCCATAGCAAATGGGAAGGACGCCACAAACCGCCGAATCTAATTCCCCCGATGTTCAAAACTAACATATACATATATAATAAAAATCAGGACAACTCCAACGCCTTACTTCATTATAGTTGTGGCCTCAGCATCTAAGATAATGACTCCCTACTGAGCCCAGAACTCCGATTATCAACATGTTCTATATAAGATTGTTCAATCACTCTGCAACCACCACCGATGATACACACAAAGAGAGAGGTCCCCCATCCCCACATTCCAAAACAAACAAAAAAACTCGTCTAGGAAAGATTTTCCCCTAAGAACTACAAGCTCTCTCTCACAAAAACAAACAAGAACAGATCAAAGAAGAGAAACAAATGGATCACGGATAACAAATCTACTCAGTACGCATAAAAACATTAAGAATCAGAGATCATTCTCTGTTATAAACACATCAAAATAAACCAACCGAAGAAGAGATCAAAGCTACCCGAACTTCACCATATGCATAATATCACCAAGATTTATTTAGTTCATAGAGTTCCACAGAACACAACTAGAAAGAAACCGACAGCATAAGAAAAGACGACTGATGATAGTTCATACTTCACCCAAATTTACCATATTCTTGCACCACTTAAACACACCAAAGCCAAACCACCAAACCAACGAAAATACTAAAAACACCGAAACGGAGACGAGCAGAGAACCAGAGCAGCAATCGGATCAGAATCCACCACGGAGGCGGAGGACGAGGTGGAGGGTGGACTCCTTCTGGATGTTGTAGTCGGCAAGGGTGCGGCCATCCTCCAGCTGCTTCCCAGCAAAGATGAGACGCTGCTGGTCCGGGGGAATTCCCTCCTTGTCCTGGATCTTCGCCTTCACATTGTCAATGGTATCAGAACTCTCCACCTCAAGGGTGATGGTCTTCCCAGTGAGAGTCTTCACGAAGATCTGCATACCACCACGCAGACGCAGCACAAGGTGGAGGGTGGACTCCTTCTGGATGTTGTAATCAGCGAGCGTACGGCCATCCTCAAGCTGCTTCCCAGCAAAGATCAACCTCTGCTGGTCCGGGGGAATTCCCTCCTTGTCCTGGATCTTGGCCTTCACGTTGTCAATGGTGTCCGAAGACTCCACCTCCAAAGTGATGGTCTTGCCTGTAAGGGTTTTCACAAAGATCTGCATGCCACCACGCAGACGCAGCACAAGGTGGAGGGTGGACTCCTTCTGGATGTTATAATCAGCGAGCGTACGGCCATCCTCAAGCTGCTTCCCGGCGAAGATCAACCTCTGCTGGTCCGGGGGGATGCCCTCCTTGTCCTGGATCTTGGCCTTCACGTTGTCAATGGTGTCCGAAGACTCCACCTCCAAAGTGATGGTCTTGCCTGTAAGGGTTTTCACAAAGATCTGCATGCCACCACGTAGCCGGAGGACAAGGTGGAGGGTGGATTCCTTCTGGATGTTGTAATCGGCAAGCGTGCGACCATCCTCAAGCTGCTTCCCGGCGAAGATAAGCCTTTGCTGATCCGGGGGGATGCCCTCCTTGTCTTGGATCTTGGCCTTCACGTTGTCAATAGTGTCCGACGACTCCACCTCCAAGGTGATGGTTTTCCCGGTGAGCGTCTTCACGAAGATCTGCATACCACCCCTAAGACGCAAGACGAGATGTAGGGTGGACTCCTTCTGGATGTTGTAGTCTGCGAGGGTGCGGCCGTCCTCGAGCTGCTTGCCGGCAAAGATCAGCCTCTGCTGATCCGGGGGGATGCCCTCCTTGTCCTGGATCTTGGCCTTCACGTTGTCGATGGTGTCCGAAGACTCCACCTCCAAGGTGATGGTCTTTCCAGTTAGAGTCTTGACAAAGATCTGCATGCCACCCCTAAGCCGGAGAACGAGATGGAGGGTGGACTCCTTTTGTATGTTGTAGTCGGCGAGGGTACGGCCGTCCTCAAGCTGCTTGCCGGCAAAGATCAATCTTTGCTGGTCCGGTGGGATCCCTTCCTTGTCCTGGATCTTGGCTTTGACATTGTCGATCGTGTCAGAGGACTCCACCTCGAGGGTTATGGTCTTGCCTGTGAGGGTCTTAACGAAGATCTGCATCTGCAGCACCAAAACAAACCCAACATATCTTCAGATCGAGGAATTAAAATCGAAAAAAAATAATAAAAAACGATGTTGAAAGCAAAGCGTATGGTCCTTGTAAATTTGAAAGGAATCAAAAGAACACACAAGGTTAAAAACCGAATGGTCCAGACTCCCGAGAAAGAAACCCTAATTTTGCTTTCAATATATGACAGGCGAAATAAGAAACACATGCTCTTGATAAAAACTCACAAAAGTAAAGACCAACTCAAATCGGAGATCAAAAGAAACGAAAATATTCGACGGAATCTACATGATTAAGGATTCTAAGCGATCGATGAAGATCGAGGCTTAAATTTTAGTCGATCCACATAAATAATGAAAAAGAATCATAATTACCAAAAAACGAAGAAGAAAACCCTAGAAACGCAAAAGCGTAAAGGCAATCGAAGTGATCTACGAATCAAAAGAAGAAAACAAAGACAAACATAAGAACAAAGAAAGAACAGATCGAAGAAAAGGCGAACCTTAGAAAGGAGAAGGCGAACACGGAGCGGTGGTTTGTTTGATCGCTTTGGTTCTCTAGAACGTGAGGGAAAAGGGTTGGCGAGAGGTCCTTCTTATAGGGCTGCTGAGTGTCGGTGGACCGTCGGATTCGAAGGTTTATCCGTCAGATGCTCGACACGTGGGCAGAAATTTAGCTGGCATTTCGGTGCGTCACCGATGAGAAAACGTGAGGAGCAGGTGGGTTTCCGGAGATTTCTAGGGGGATCTTTTTCTTTTTCCCAACATGGGAGGTTTATAAATGTTGTACGTAAGGGGGAGTGGAATAAGGGGAATAAGCCCCCGACACGCTTCCCGCGACTATTCCCCATTATTTCATCTTATTTCACTCTTATTCCTATCTTTATCCCATCTTACCTACCTTTATTTCACCTTATTCTCCTTATTCTTATCATCCAGCCGAACGGAGAATAGACCCTTATTCCCCTTATTCCCCATCCTTATTCCTGCTTATTCTCCTACCGAACGGGCCCTTAGGGTGTGTTTGGTTCGTGGGGTAGATAATCCGGTTTTGTGTTTGTGTGTTTGGTTGGTGGGTTAAGGGTTGGAAGGATTTGTGTGATGTGATTGTATTGGAATTTGAAAAAGTTTGTAGTTATTATGGTATGATTGTATTGAAATTTGAAAAAGTAGGTGGTTGTTGTGATGTGATTGCATTGAAGTTTGGAATAGTGAGTAGAAGTTGAATATTTTATGATTTTTAGATGATATGATGGTATAATATATATTTTTTTAGTTCGAAAGAGAGTGGACCCCACTAGTGGGTTGGGAATATGGATTTTGGGGGGTAACCCACCCAAAGTGGGGGGGGTAACCCCCCAACCAAACGCACCCTTAAACTTCGAATGGTCGGCAACATTCTCAAAGGATGAGTAGACCTGTTCAATGGATTGAGGCTCACTTACCTGCTTGATTTCTCATGAGATCGGTTTGAGTCAAGGGATTTCATGAATGATTCGGTACCATTTGATCTTTTTTTTTGTTTATTCGTCAAGTAGGTGGACCGTGGACCTATGTCACAAAAATCGGTTCGATCCACACATATAAAAATATAAGTTTAAAAATACATTTTAAATACATTTAATATAATATATTTCATTTTTTTAGATTTAGAAAAACTAGACGATGCTAAAAACCTAATAATATTTATAAATTAGTTAAAAAATTTAAAAATATTTTACATTCGACCTATGGGCAGGGTTTGAGCCTTTGAGTATGGCCCGTGGGCGGACTCGACCTAGGCCTTGAACCGAGTGGGGGTGTTAGAACCCTTGCTCATTAAACCCGGCTCGCACTTTGGCCAAGTCGATGGATGAGCGATGAGCACAGGATCTTTTGATTTAATTAGATGGGCGGTGGATTGATATCTAGAATTCTTAATATTAGGATTTTTACACCATATCATTGTATATTTTGGTAATACCTCGATTCATCCAGTGATGAATATTCTCTTGAACTAGGGTCGATGAACGTGATGGAATGGAAAGGAAGGGGACGGCTCTAACGGATGGTTGTTGTGGGAAGGAATGTCAAAACAAAGATGATAGCCCCGAAGAGGAAGGAGTGAAGTCAATGGGTCGATGGCTTCTAAGAGGAAGGGGAGAGGTCGAAGGCTTAACACCATATGTTTATCTATCCGAGCATTCACGCCCAAATCTCCCTCCATCCTTCCAAGACACGTGGCATGCTTCTTGCAATCCGACCGTACTAGGGTTAGACACATGACTCTGGTTAAGTTATGAAGAACACGATTCACAAATGGATGATTGACGGGTAAAGACGGGGCAAGTTTACGGAATAGAGAGTAATAACGATATTTAGAAGATCGAGAAGGTAATTTACAAATATTATAACGTTTGTTAGATAAAAATCCCTACTTTTAAATTTTTTTAGTGTAAAAAAAGGCTTCTTAGTTTACATGCATATATTTATAGGAACGTCATATCAATGTATTTATGTAGATACTTTCAAGAGAATTGGTTCAGTTTTCGAGTTTGAAGTGAGTGAAA
The DNA here is from genome assembly GCA_037367405.1 of Ottelia alismoides. NCBI lineage: Eukaryota > Viridiplantae > Streptophyta > Magnoliopsida > Alismatales > Hydrocharitaceae > Ottelia > Ottelia alismoides. The sequence goes on along the minus strand of JAZKJV010001463.1, from coordinate 936,307 downwards.
TATGATTTTATAAAAAAAAGCTAAATCGTATTCTCTCAAAAGTGTATCTCTCTCAAAAGTGTATCTCTCTTTATTGTGTATAACAATGCAAAAGTTGTAAATGTCTTAGTATGAAGCAAAGCACTATACAAAGCGTCACATGTCGTAGTAAAGAATTTGTCCTAACTAAACTAATTCATTATAAGATATTAAACAAACCAGATCAAATTTCTTGTTTGGTGCAAGGAGTTTTGAGACAAATCAAAACAATTCTATTTACAAACACATCTAGTAATTATTTGAAATATTTACGACCATCTTATAGTATATTCATCACCAAATTCCTTATTATATAATACACATATTTTTAAAGCCAGTGACCAAGTGAATGTTGTAATTATTTCTATCGTTTCTTAAACAAAGTGATATAGTTCTATTTATTATATTATTACCATCGTATAAGTTTTAAAGAAACCATAATTTATTTGAATATGAGGGTAAAAAAGTAGTGATTTAGCAAGTCACCTTGCGTGAATGGTCACTTCAATTCCAATCATTTCAATATTTCAGTTTTGGTAGTTTTTTTCTGGTTTCTTTCTTGTATTTGTGTTTATGTCGAATTTTTATGTCACTAAGACACTGTTCGATTGAGGGTTTAACCATCTTGTGGGTTTACTTCTCAATCCTTTCTCTCACTTGTGGGGTCCACTTTCCCCCTTTTTTATACATTAATGAATCAATCTCTTTCATCAATTCCATCAAAAAAATATCTTATTATACATCACATCATTTAAAAATTATAAAGTACGCAACTTCTTCTCACTTTTCCAAACTTCAATACAAACACATCACAATAATTACTCACTTTTCCAAACTTCAATACAATCACATCACAACAAACATACTCAACCACTAATCCTCTATCCAAACACCAAAACACAAAAACGATTTGCCCTCCCTCAGTTTAACTCGGGATAACCTGGCAACCAAATGCATCTTAAATGTAATTGGAACCTTAATTTTGTATTTGATTTTTGGCTGACTCTATAGTATGTGATATCGCTATTATATAAATTTTGCAATAGGAAGAAAATCACATTATAATCTTATTTTTAAGAACTTTTGTACAAAAAATGCAAATATTTATTTGGTTCCTTTGACAGTAAAATCCGGACTTCATCCATAGCCTCCTAAGATGTATAAGATGTAAAGTTACTTTTTAGATTTGAGAACCATTTTCCTTTATCAAAGCACTTAAGTTTGATATTTTAAGAGGCACAAAGTTGACAACAAATGGGCATGTTTGGTAATTGAGTTGGGTTGGGTTGAGGCATCCTCGTGTAAATAGTAGCTGTTTAGATGGTTGGTAAGGTTGAAGAGAGTTGGAATGATAAATGTAATGTGATGTGATCTTAGTTATGTATTACATTAACTTTTTTAATGATTATAATATATTTTTAGATTAATTTTTTATTTGAACATGGTTAAAAAAATATTATAAGAAAGAAATTACATGATACATACAACTAATTCCAACTCAAACATATATGGATAGAGCATGGAGTATGCAGATTCCCTTGGGGTAATCAGTAAACCAAATAAACCCTAAATGTGTCACATCAATAAGACGATTGCCTATACAATATACTAAGGTGGGGTTGTCCTCAACTTTTAGCATGTTTCTTGCACGTGGCCCGCCTCTTAATTCCTTCCATTTCCTTCGTTCTCACCAATCAGTATTCCTCCTCTTCTTACATGTGACATGCCTCCGATGTTATTTCCATTCTTGCATTCTTTCCTCCAACAAAAAAATTCCAACAATATTCCCTTCGTAAATGTGTCCTAATTCCCTTTCTTCTTTCCAAATCCATTCCCAGCCTTCTTTCCATTCGAGAAAGGGCTCTCCTCAACTCCCCCTCCCCCTTCTTGCACGTGGTGTATCTTATTCCCCATCCTTGCATGTGTCTTATTCCCCATCGATATTCTCATTCGAGAGGCCTCCATTTTCCTATGCGTAAGAAATAATCCAGTCATGTGGGCCACCGCTTAAGGTGGAAGGGATGGGAAGACACATAAAGGTATTTGTGTCACTTCCCTTGCCATATGTCATACAAAATGCCCTCCTCATTCTCTTGGAGAAACCCTAACCTTACAATTCTTTTGTTGCTTTCTCTCTTTACAAGCCCTAGTCCCTCCGCCACTCTCTTCTAAAATATCTTCTTCAAGATATGATGAATATATGATTCATCCCCTTTATTCTTTTATTTTGACTAAAATCTTTGGTAAAATACATGTAAATTATTTAATGTATAACAAACTAATTGTGATTAACCGAAAAAGTTGTAATTGTCAGCTTTCAAGATTCATAACTATTTATAGAAAACTCCAAATTGACCAAACTCACTTTTAGACTTCGTTTTGTAACTAATACTATTTATAAAAAAATATCAAAAAATATTGGAATTAAAACGTGTGAGTTTTAACATTGGACTCCTTTGTATATATGTATTATATATAGATCTTCTTTATTTTCTAATTAATTATTCCTAATCATGTTTAACTTAATCCTTTTTCTAATGTATTTATAAAAATTAGTAGAAAAATATAAAAATATTATTTATTAATAAATACCAATAAATCCCGAAACCACGAAGTCATGACTCTAAACTTCTGAACATCATAACTCAACCATATGGAATCTGAATTTTACATACTCACTTTTAAAGTTCATTTTATAGAATTATCTATCAAATGAAATTGATTTCACTAAAATCGGAGTTAATATGCAAAGTGTAGATTTCGGGACCCTGTTGGTATAAAATGTACAATGTATCTTAATTCTATTTTATTTTATATATGTCATTTCTTATACTTTGTATCCCTTATTAATATTTTATGATTAAAATAAACAAATAAGAATTTATTTATTTATTTACTAATTTATTTATTTATTATTAATTATTATTATTATATATTTACTTAAGTATGTATTTATTAATTGATTAATTTTATTTAATTAATTATTTATTTCCTTCTTTTCTTCTTTTCTTTTTCTCCTTCTCCTCTTCGCACCCTTATTCCCCGATGCACGCCCAACTTTTCCCCCTCTCTTCTTCCGCCCGCTGCCTTTTCTTCTTCTCCAACATCCTCAATGGATGGACGTTGGCAGGTCGTTTCCCAATTGCTTGCCGGTGAGCCCATGCACCACCGGTAACTGCACCCAGTGGCGTCAGCTCTAAGTTTCTCTCTCTATATATAAGCCCTAGCACCTGCACTCAATCGGACTGATCTACCATTAATCTTTCCTTCTCCCCAGTTGTCGAGAGAGAGAGAGAGAGACGGTGACAACGGAGCTCCACCGAGCTGCGATCGAGAGGAGTCGGGCGAGATCATCATCGGTAATAGACGTCGCTGCGATCAGCCTCACGTCCCATTGTTGTCGCGTCGTTTTCCAGAATTCAACGGAGCTTCCTCCAAGCTCCGTCATAGGCGCAATACATCATCCTCGAATAATGAAGTTTGTATTTATCATGCTAAAATTGATTAATCAGACTATGTTCTCCAAAATTCATACGTATTTAATAATTAATAGAGCATCATTAGCATTCATACATGTGTAAATAATATTCACATTTCATCATGCATATTTGCATAATGTGTAAATTGAGCTAAAAAGCTACTAACTTATCTTATTTTTAATTAATTAATCCTAACTCCGATTGACCCCAAACCAACTCCATTGTGTATATATTACTAACAAGAACAAAATACAAATACAAAAAAAAAATTAATAACTCAAAGAGGTGTCAAATAATCTCAAAGTCTAATTTCACATCTAACAGACTAAAATATGCATATCTCCCTCATACGGTGACCGATTTTGGTTTACTCACTTTTAAAGTACTCTATTTTCAAATACCTTCAAAACAAGATCAATTTCATAAAATTCGAAGCTCATGTGTGAAAATTGGGTTTTGAGCCTCTTTTGCGCATTTTAGCTTTTTGTGATTTTTAACCTGAGATTTTATATACATAATTAACTTTTTTTAATTTCATTTCTTTTCATTTGTGTCGTTGATGAAAGTTTTATCAAACGACATAAAAATTCAAATCTAGATCAAGACTGAAATCAAAAAAACTGACTGTGTCCAAGTGTCCTTGGTAAGTCTATACAAAAGTCTCGTATTTTGTACATCTATTTTATTTTCCTATTTTCTTATATACTAAAAATCTAAAAAATAGATTAATATGTAATTAATTGTCTTGTATGTTATCGTATTTTTTTCTAGATTTTTATCCTCCTTTAAAACCATCAAAAAATTATGAATCCCAAAAAGCCAATTTTATATACACATAGAGTCCACCAAAATAACCACTTTGTACAGATGACCTTCTTTGCTCCTAGATCCTTCATAAAAGTTGTAGATCTCGTTGAGACGAACAACTTTCATGAAGGAAAATTTTCAATCCGAGGTCTCCTTTTATTTATTTTTTATTTTTCTTCCCTTTTAAATTTTGAATTTTTTTGGGGTGAACGTGGCACCTCTCACTTCTCTCTTGTACCACCCATCTCTGGTCAAGTGCCAAGCACGTGATCATCTTCCTCCTAGGTCCTATGTGGCACGCGACCCGCTCCCTCCCCTTCCTTCGTGTGTCGTCGCTCCCCAACCGTTTCCCCTCCCCCTCTCGCATAACCTCTGATGGCCATCACTCCTCCTCATGTAACCGACGTCGTTGCCCTGCATGTAACACACCTCGCCCTCTATAAATTCTCGTCTCTGACCTCCTCCCATTTCATCCTTCATCTGAAGGGAGACCCCTCAAGCTCCAGCTCTTGTGTGGTGGTAGCAGACGACGACCATCGAGGGAACCTCGGCGAGATCCAGTCGCTTGCATGACTGCCGTGAGCCTCCCAACTCACCTGAGCTCGAACCCAATGCGAGGACCTCAAGCGAAGACCCATACAAGTACCTCTGAGTTTACCTTTCCCCTCCCTTCTTCCTCCTCATCCCCGCTTACTCCTTCTGTCGTTGATCCCTATGCCCACCGCCTTAGCTCCGCTTCAGGTTTCCCCTTCATTTTGCTCCTCCCACGTGCTTCGAGCTCCATCTCCGATCGCCTCTTCTTCATATCTCTGTCTTTACGATTCCACATTCCACGTGCGACCGCGGAGCCCGAGCTTCGCTCCACCTCATCTGTTGCACCGCCTCCATCATCAGCATGCACCTGCTCACAGACCGTCCCACTCCGTGCTCTATTACCTAACCATTCGACGACCGCCTCACCAGCAACTCGCACCATCCATGTACTCCACCAAGCACGACACACTTCCATCCTTCATAGCCAGCATCTCCTTCGCGTTACTCTGCTCCACCAATCTCATGCGACCTCCCATGACAGCCGGCAGCTTTATCCTCTGCCTCGTACCTTCTGTCACCGCTCGGCCATGTGTCGACCAAGCTCCGCCATCTTCCTCGTGTCATGTGTCGGTCGAGGGTTTGAGATTCTTCTCCTCCTGCTCGCCCCTCCGAGCTGCACCTCCGCCCTCAACCGTTCGTCATCCTAACAGCTCCGCCCGACATAGTCTCCTCCGCCTCTCCAATGGCTACAAGCACACCACATGGATTACTCGAGCCTCGACCCACGCCTCGAGGCTCGGGTCTGCCAAAGCTATTTCTCTGCACCATCTGGAGGTTTGGTTATTGAGCCTAAGCCTCAGCACCCGAGCCATCTACGTCGAGCCAAGGCTAGCAAAGCCCATGAGGAGTATGTGCGTACCGGGTAAATTGTAGACAAGCCCCCCATTTCTCAGACATTTACGCACACGTCCCCGTCTCTAGCAAGCACGTGCATAGTGTGTGTGCTTAGAGAAATTTGCACCTCGAGCCCCGTGCCTTTTTCAAATTACATGAATACCCCCGCATAGGGAAAATTATAAAGGCACCCCTTTGACTTAGAGAAATTGTAGAAAATCCCTGAGACTCTTTTGAGATAAAAACTCTTACTTTTATTGCATATTAGTCCCAAAACTTTATTTTAGCATATCTTGGTCATCCGAACTCCGATTTTAGTGCATAATATGTCATTTTGAAGCTTATTTCAAGATCTTTTATATTATATATCTTGTGGATATATCAGAGAATATTTATTGATGATGAATATTTAAGGAGTGATTTTGATTTATGATGGATAATAATTGACATATTTGTGCCTTATTTTTTGTGGAGAAAATTGCTGATATCTTTGGCAAGAATTCGGTTGAGGAATCTAATTTGATTAACTCCTTATGATTATTGTTGAATATTCTTAATGAATTATTCTTTGCAGGGGGTGTATTCGAGGAGATCTTAATCTAATTCTCGAGATTTTAGCTGATCAAATTCTATTTATCTGAGAATTAATTTTGAGAGATTTTAAGATCGTCACATCTATTCGAAGATTATTTTCTTGATCTCCTGAATGACTGAATTGTTCATTTATTAGTCATCATGCTTATAGCTTGAATTTGATAGGAAATCTTTCTCTAAAATCTCTTTTGATCAGTGATTATCTTTCGAGGATTAATTGATAAATTTATTTGAGGATTTAATCTTATAATTCACAGATCCAGTGCTTCGTTCTCTCCTTTTATTCCTTTTGCATCTTCATCATTGTATTGCATTCTAATTTTCTGACATAGAAATTTATCGAAAATTTAATTAATTATTTTAAATTAATTTAAGACTACACAATTAAAAATCACCATTTACTGTATTCGACCTTGGTAGACTTGTCAAGAAAAAATTTCCACAACATTTAAAGATTGTGGTTTTTGCTGTGTCATTTTTCACCTCCTATACTACAATTATCGATTATTAAGGAGGCGAAATCTACGTTCATTAAATGGAGTCATTGTTGGAGAACGTTGTATTTTTAGGGTTTTAAATTATTTCTTGTACTTAATTTTTGGGAACTTAATTTTTGTGTTGTTTTTTCCTTTTTACATTTTATTTTATACGCTTCATTTTGCATTTCTCTATCACTTCTGATACTAACTATGATTTCCCTCTTCATAGATTACTCGGAGCAAATTTTTGAATATTATTCAAGATTCTTACGAAGAATATTGAAATTTTAATTTTGTGTGTGTGAGAGAGAGAGAGCTAGTTTGGATTTAATTTTCTACATTATTCATAGGGTCCCTCTCTCTTTGAACCCCATTAATTTGTAATATTCATGATTGAACTTTTTCGTGGTGTGTTGGATCTGTTTCAACCCCTTCTGTGTGATTGGGAACAGACTTGAGTTGCGTAGAATTTAATAGCATATACACTAGATTATAATTATTTTTTCTTGTGCTCATAAATTTAGGACACACATTTTTCACTAACTATACGCACTGGTAGATAGTTCCACTTAGACAATTTTTTAAATAAATTCTTTCCCGCTAATAGAACTATGTGCTTAAGGCGATTTCATTTGTGCATATCATTTAGTGTAAATTTTTTAAATTCTTTGTATTGCATCCCACATGAAAACTTAGGAATTAAATGAATTGGGATTGCTCGTTAGGCGTGAATTTCTGTGCTCACCTAAAACTTAAGTGATAACCTTAATTTAAAAACAATACTGATAATCAAGGTAACTGTAAATAAAATTGACACAAAATTAACCCTTCTGGTGGAGAGAAACCCACTCATTATTTGTAAGGGCATGATTTCATTCAATTACCTACTTACCAGTGAGGGTTTCGGGTAGTCGTTTTACAATTGGACTTCCCTTAGCAGAGTAGATGGTTTAGAGGACACCGCCAAAGGCGCGCTCCAGGAGGGTGGCGAATGGAATGCAATATTCATACATGTCCATGGAATATAGATATTCTCTTAGAGTATGTTATTTTTATTAGCTTTAAGCCTATCAAGAGTTCATCGAAGAAGAGTAATGCTTCGAAGGCGGTTGTCACGGTGGTTGCTTCAATCTTTGCCGTTGTAATATTTGTTTCTCTTGGTATATTTGCAATCAGAAGACGCAGAAGGCGAGCATAAGATATTTACTTGTGAAATCCCCGTTCTTGAAAAATGCTTACCTTTCCAAATCAGCAGTTATCTTTACATGCAAGTGATCATATAGATGCTCCCATTAACACGTTATTTATTGATCCCTTTTTCATAACATTTATCTTAGATGATATCAAGACATCCAAAGAAGAGGTCAACATCATAAGCGAGGAATTTCGCATGAAACCATCTCTCCATGAGACAGGCAATTCACGTATGCCGAGCCGGTTGAGATGACCAATAATTTCGCAACTAAAATAGGATAGGGTGGATTAGTGATTGTATACCATGGACGCCTGCAAAACAACACACAAGTGGCTGTCAAGATGCTCTCGAAATCTTCTCATCAAGGACCCAGGGAATTCCTGACAGAGGTTCTTCCGCAATTCACTTTGTTTTTCCACTATATTGCCCTTTTGATATTGAGAAAGACATTTTTTGTCCAGTATTTTTTTGGTTTTTTTCATAACGCAGAAATAGTTTTAATTTTTAATGTCCTCGTTTATTTAGCACAGACATTAGGGACTCTTCCACTAGATCATTATGTTATCTCTTAATTGTATGGAAGGTAACCTCCACCTTTGTTGTGCCTCTTGTGTCCCTCAATAGGAATTTGCCATCAAGAACGGTTCAGTTGTTGCTTGAACTTTGAATCACTCTAACATTAAGGCTCTTCACACAAATATTTTACTAACATTAACTGCTGGTGGAGAATGGGGTGCGCTCCAAGGGGGTGGCGGTTCACGGCGTTGGCTGGGAGTTGAAGTGGGCGAGTAGGTTAATGCATATGTGGAGGCACGAACGATGAAATCTGGCTGGTCATGGTCGCGCGAAGGCGCAGCAGGTCCGTGAAGGCGGTCTTGCGGTGGCGTTAAAGACGATTGTGGGCGCGACTGGTGCATTTTGATTGGCCTCCTGGAGTTATCGAAGGTTGCGAAAGTCTGCTCCATACTACATGTTGGCCGACACAATGGTGGGGCGCGAAGAGGGGCGCAATGGTCGATGCTGGTGATGTAGGCAACGCGACAACGGAGGGGGAGCGAACGTGGTGCTGGTGGTGTGGGATCTAAAGGGGATGTTGAAGGTGATGGGGGTGTACGATCGATAGAAGGCAATGATGGAGACAAAGGATGGGCAAAAACTGGGGAGTTGTAGAAAACAGAGGAAGAAGGGGAGAAGATAGGTTTGCCTGGGTTTTTGGATGAGGACGGATGCCCTCTCCTGTTCTCGCCTCGATCGGAGCTAGCGAGGGGCTCCGAGAAGCTCAAAGTAATCGCGTCTTGGAGGCTTGCCTGAGATGGGAGGCCCCTTTCACCGGCCTCTCTCTCTCTCTCTTGCTTTGGGTATGGCGGATGATCCCTTCAGGTGTCCGGTAGTAGGCCTTATATAGGAGAGGAGGGGTGGAGATAAGGCGTGTTGATCAGAGGAAGCAGGGATAGGTAGTCGTTGCGCAACGGATGACGGTCGGTAGGGGGTTGCACGAGCTGCGAAGAGGATAGCAGGGGGGAGGGGGTTGGTTTGGTCAGCAAGGGAAGAGGACGACGTTAAGGAGAAGTCACGTGTTGGGCACATGCACAAGGGGGGCATGTATGCAGCACGTGCATATTTTTTTTGTAAAATGAAAGAAAAAAGAGCTAGAAAAATGAGAGACACGTGGCTCCTCCAGGAGCTGCCACGTGTCAACTCCAGAAAAATCAGAAAGTAAATTAAGAATATAAATAAGAAATAAATAGCATATGACCTTGGATCAAAAAGTGATCAACATGAAAGTTGCCCGTCTTGATGAGATATACAATTTTAATGAAGGAATCAAGAACAAAAGAGGTCAACTATGCAAAATGATTTTTTTGGGGTACTCTATGTACATAGAATACCTTGATTTTGAGGTTTATATTTTTTATGATTTTTAGTTAAGAGAAAATCGAGAAATATTATGATAAAATCAAAGATAAATATTTACACAATAATATTTTTTTGGATTTTTAATAAATAGGAAAATGGAGAAATAAAATAAAATGGGAAAACATGGGAAATTTGTACAGACCTACAAAGGACACTCGGACTCAGTCGGTTTCTTTGATTTCAGTCTTAATTTGGATTTAGATTTTTGTGGATTTTAATAAAAATTCATCAAAGAATTTAGATGAAAAAAAATAAAAGAAAAGGAGTTAATTATGTACATAATATATCATGTCAAGAATATGTAAAACACAAAATGCGTAGAAGAGGTCCAAGATCCAATTTTCACATATCAGCTCCTATTTTTTATGAAATTGGTCTTGTTTTGAATGTCTTTGAATATATATTACTTGAGTAGACCTAAAGCGGATACTGTCTAAAGAAGATATGTGCGTTTTAGTCTGTCTCTCCTGAAATTGGAGTTTTGTCTCACAGGACGATTATTTGAGTTATTATTTTTTTTGAATTTTTAAATCTTGTTAGTAATATATACACAATGAAATAGTTTGAGGTCAATTGGAGTTAGCATGAATTAGTTAAAAATGCATGAAGTTAGGTGCAAATATGAAAATTATTATGAGTGCAATCATGAGTGTTAAAATACAAATATTAGTTCTAAATGCATGAATGGTAAAAATACAAAATAAATGATGAAATGCAACTAATTACTCGGGAAAGAAGCTTTATTTTTTAACTTTTAGTATGACAAGTCACAGATTCATCAACCCCATATGCCTAAACCTTGCTCGTCCTCGAGCAACTAAAATGAAATGCAAAAGTGAAATGATTTTGGACTCCATGTCAAAATCATGAACAAAAGGTGAAAATGGAACTAGACCCAACGTTTGGATTAATAGTGTGGAGGAACTTCTGTGAGACTTAGGATTTTGAAATCAGTAGCCCTCGATTTCTACATATTATTGTAACAGATTTGGCTCAGAAGTCATCTTAGATCAATCCTTCTCCCAAAGCATATCCCATGAACATTGAACAATTGTCTCATGTGTGTGAATGGTTTCAGCTCTTCCCATCAAGAATGTCGAGCTATCATGCAAAATCCCCTCCCAATAACTCATCCTCTGAGAGTCAGGTATTTCCTTCTAAGGTATGTCGTGTTGTGTTCAGAATCGAAAGAGGGAGAATAGAGAAGAAGGAGAAAAGAATTGGAGAGTGACCAGTGTAGTCACCTCTCCTTGTGAAGCCGGCCAGTTTAGCTAAGTCTCCACCAAGATCTATAGGTTTTCTTGAAGCTTGGATCTTCTTGGTAAAATATTATTTGTAATTTGGCTTCTTTTTGGTATGGATTTTTGATAACTCTGCATGGTTCTTTTGTTTCCCTACGGATATGGAATATTTTTTCCGTACGTGTTCTGAGATCTTAGAAAAAATTATGCTCAGTCGTCCATCCCTTTTCTGAAGCTTTATTTTAACCCATACTCCGGTCTTTAGATGTCCACACTACGAAAAAAGAGACCCATACAATCTCCCAACACCCCGTCTGAGTTGAGCTAAGTGCATAGTGCGAGAGAACAGATTAATTCCCTACTCAAAAGCTATACCCAGAATTAGAGGACCATGTTAGATACTAAGAGTCCAAGGTTGTACATTGTCACGCGGAACTCGAAGAATTAAGTCAAAATACCTGAAGCTTCTAAAATACTCTTTCTCGGTGAAGTTCCTCTGGAAATTAGGTAGATTAAGGCCAAGTCAAGCCCGTGTTGGACATGTGAGCCCTGGACGAACCATTCTTACAATAAATGTTATTGTAATATTTATGTTTATCAATAAAAGTTATTGATGTTTCACTCCCTTTCTGAAATTATATGAATGAATGCAATATAAGGTCCCTCTGTACAATTAGGGTTATGTACCATGGCCATCTTGATGATCATATAGCTGTTGATTCATTAAATGAATCATAGAGGCTGGTGTTTGGATGAATATCTAAGGAGTTAGATAGAGGACTCATCAAGCACCGTCAAATGATTGTTAAGAGAAGATCTCCAGCCTGAGTAGGAGATGGCAATCCTTTCTCACATAGGTTGATATCTGACTGACCTCTAGATACAGGTCCTCTGCATGGGAATAGTGATTCGGAGGTGTCAAATTAGTTAGGTCAATGGGTTGACTTAACGAGATCGAGATAACCTAAGTCCTATGTTGAATGTTGTCACAGCATAGGCACACATCCTCTGATCGGAGACAGATGTATTGCTATAGGTCTGAGTATGTACATTTGGCAGACCGATAGGTTGATGGCGTAACCAAGGTCTATACATCGGCGAGCTGGTGTGCATATAAGGTCATATGAGCAATACGATCTCTCAAAGGGATCATACATGTTCACTTATGAACGGGAAGACATGAGCTCACTCATGAGGTATTGGGACCGATCAAATTCCATGCATGGTCGTCGTGCTTTGGAAGCATGACATGAATTTGAAGGTATGATATATGCTTTGGGAAATTATATGATCGATACCGATTCCCAATGACCAAGATTGAGACACTTAGTGATCAAATCCTGAAGAAAACAATGTAAAATTGATCTTGATCTTCGGGTTAACCATGGGTCTTCCAGTATGCAGGATGTACATGTATTGGGAATACCTGAGGGTGATGTGATCATAAATGATTGTATATCCATGACGCTTCCATTCCGAGGGAGTGATGAAACAAGTCTGGATTTTAGTGACTTCTTTCAGTAGAGAAGCAATCCGATCTTAGTCCAAGTGTTGGACATTGTCTGAATGAGATTTAGATACAATGAAAAGATTAGATTTGCGGTCTTGATTTAATCAAGCATCTATGGTATATACAAAATGTTCAAAATGAAAAACATTTATTATTTTTCAAACTATTTTTTGTGATTTTTAATTATTTTTATGAAAAAATTATGGTATATACAATATATTATATTATATACATGTATAAAATAATTAAGTATTTTGTATATTTATTTTTATTTTCTTATTTTTGCACAAATACCACAATTTTATATTTTATTTATTTACAACATAATATTAGAAGTATCAAATAATTTTTATTTTATTTTTATTAGTTATTTACAAGTATAAAATAAATAGGTAGTAACACATATATACATGTATCATATACAAGGTGAGAGAGAATTTTATTTTGTTTTTATTTTATTTTTTTTCAATTTTTATTGGGATATTTACCCAGCGAACCCTGAAATCTTTCAAAATTACCTCTACGACCTTTGAAACATCGATATTCCTCCCTAGACCCCGTAATCTTGCTAACCATTACCGTGCAGACCCTCTGGTTAACTCCCATCCATTTGTCCGTTAAAACTAACCGGTTTCTGTTATATTTGTTTACATTATACCCAATTTGTTTGTTAAATTTACATTCATTGCCATTTCCCATTGGATTTGGCCCTCCCCGCCGTCCTCCTCGAAACCTCAACCCCACCGTGTCGTCCAAAGCCCCGGCGTCGCTTCCCCTGCTCCCCCACCGGCCCTAGCGTGCCTCAGCTGCCATCGGTGGCCTACCCATCTCGTTCCGGAACTCTACCTCGATGTCAAGTAGATCCGTCTCCTCCACGCGCTTCACCGCCACTGTAGTGCCGTCACTGAATACCCCCTTGTACACCACCCCCGACCCACCTCTTCCGATGGATTCCGAGAACTCCCCGTCGCACTCGCGAGATCTGCGACGGTGTATCTGCTGGACCCACATCGCCTCCACCCAAAAAGAGATGGACCCACATCGCCTCAGATCTGCGACGGACCTCTGTTTCCATGCCAGAAAGAGATGGAAACAGAGGTGGAAACAACAGGAGGGCAACCATCGATAGTGCCAACACACCATCCATTTGACGTGTTTGGTGGTCAACTCATTTGACTTTGGAGGTAGTAGAGGCAACCGGAAGGAGCAGGTAACGGTGTCGAGGTCCCTGGGTCCGAACTCGTTAACGATGCCGGCGACGGACGCCTCCTGTGGCCGTCCCCCTCCAGTCCACGTACTTGGCGGCACCCATCTCCATCTGCGCGATCCTCACGGCCCCTATGAGCCTCTCCGGCAGATCCTCCTCCTCCTGCGCCTCCACCACGAACCCCATGTCGATCGTCACCATCGAGACGACCCCGAGCGCCAGGTGCAGTATCGGTGGAGAAGGGAGCCGGCAGGGAGGGGGGCGTTGGAGGCGAAGTAGAAAACGGCGCTATGGTGGTCGGAGCGGGAGGGGATCTGGAGGTTGACGGCGAAGAGGAAAGACTTTGGGGGGAGGGGATGAAGGTGGTGGTCGGAGCGAGAGAGGAGGGGGAGAGAAGAAGAAAGGAGGGCCCTTGGATTTGCTAGGGTTAGATTAACTCAACTTAAACCCAAACAAGTTAACTTAAAAAATCTCAGTTTAACGGTAGGGTCTATAGGGTAAGACGGAGCAAGATTACGGGGTCTAGGGAGGAATATCGATGTTTCAAAGGTCGTAGAGGTAATTTTGAAAGATTTCAGGGTTCGCTGGGTAAATATCCCATTTTTATTTTATTTTTAGAAGTATTTACATGGGGATAAAAACACCTTTTATTTTTATTTTTGTAAAAATAAATCATATACATAAGTGAGAAATATATACAAGGTAGAGTGGCCCTATCTCTCTCTACTTATTTTATTTGGCGATCAGGCCCATGCTGGACCCTCTCTTGGGTTCAGGTCACTCAATATTTATTCTAAATATTTCCTTCTTTTTCTTTTATTCTTTATTCTTTTATTTTTGTACAAATACATGCTAATTATTAGATATTAACAAATGGATGCTTATTGGTAATTTATTGTATTTACAATTATATACATGATATTTTGCCAAGATATTTAACTAAAATAAAAGAATAAAGAGTGATGAATGGGGGTTCATCACCGTCCACCTTAAGATCTTGAGAGAATTGCAATTGTAGTTACGTCGTCGTGTTGTCGCTTCGATTGCTCGTGGATCTCCGTCTTCTTTGGAGCTTCTCGCACTAGAAGGAGACATCGGATTTCGTTGGACGAAATCAGGAGATTCAAGGCTTGGATCTTCATCGTGGGTTGCGGGAAGCACACGTCTCATCATCATGCCCGCAAGTGCCATCTTCATGGATCGGACTTGAGTCAGGAGGATCTCTTACTTTAAAGATCAAGTGATCGTAACCATGCTTCAAGAGGTATTTCTAATACCTTGTGGTTAGATGAAACGATCAAAGAAATATTCTTGGGATCATGTGGTTTCATCATATAATTTAAATTTTTTAAATTCCGCTGCACCAAGCGACTAGTGCGACTAGTCGCTCCGATCGCATAAGATGCGATCATCAGGCTTCCGTGATACGCTTAAGGATTCAACATATCCTTCAGCACCCCCACCCAGTAGAGAGAGATACCAGCCACGACCGGATTAATGAGACGTAGCCGGCCCATCAAGGAGAGGGATGTGACCTTCCATCTGCCAAGCGTGGTCAGCACTCTCTCCTCCAAAGACTTAGCAATAGAGTCCCTACCGTAAGAGGAGGATAGTGGCAGACCCAAGTAAGAAGTTGGCAGGGCGCGCCTAAGCACCCCCAATCTCAGAGTGGAGGCAAAGTCGTCAGGGGTGCTTTTTGGTCTAAAAAGCTTACTTTTACGACATTTCATCTTCAGTCCGGAAACATTCCCAAACTTTTCAAGAGCCCTAGACACCTCAAGAAGTGAGGAAGAAGTGACCGTGCAGAAAAAAGTAGGTCATCCGCATAAATGAGATGTGAATTAGCCACAACACGACCACGGCCGAACGACCTTATCCTTCCCTTAGCCACCGCATCTTCAACCAACAAAGTTAGAGATTCCATACCGACCACAAAAAGAAGAAGGCTAAGAGGGTCATCCTGCCTCAGCCCTCGAGTTCCTTTAAAGAAACCTTCTGAGCTCCCATTAACGAGGATAGAAAAAGATGTTGTAGATATGCAATTGGCAATCCAATTCACCCAAATGATGTCAAATCCCATAAGCTCCAGACTCCGCATGATGAAACCATGTTCAATAGTGTAAAAAGCGTTTGTGAGATCAACCTTCAAACAAGCCCGCTGAAGGCTAGATTTACGGTCAAAACCTCGAGTCAACTCTTGAGCTAAGCGCGTACTGTCTCTGATAGATGTGCCCTTGACGAATGCAGTTTGATTAAGAGAAATAAGGTGTGGCAAGACTTGAGCCATACGTGAGGAAGGAGTTTGGCAAAGATCTTACATATGACATTACAACAATCAATTGGCCTAAAGTCTCCAAGATCCCTCGCTACTTCGGATTTGGGCACAAGAGTTAGGAAGGTGTGGTTGACCTCCCTAACCATTTTCCCGCCTTTATGCAAAAAACCAATGGCGGAACGGACATCGGCCCTCACTAGCATCCAGAGCCTTTTTAGGAAGATCGCATTGAACACATCCGGCCCCGGAGCTTTGGATGAGGGAATGGCCCTCAGGGCAGCCCATATCTCCTCATCATTAAGCAGTCTCACAAGCCAGACACTCGCATCTTTAGAGAGGACCATCCGGGGGGTTGGGGGTCGGGCCTTGAGGGCCGAGGAAGGGCCGACCCGAGGAGGGCCCCAAAGAAGCTAACCGCCTCGGCAACAACTTCTGAAGCTTTGTCAACAGATGATCGTTCTAATCCAATAGATGGGGGATGAAGTTCCTCGCAATCCTGTACTTCGCCGTAACGTGGAAGAATTTGGTGTTTCGGTCGCCGAGACGCAACCGGTCCACCCTACTCTTTTGCCTCCATACAGATTCCAGGTCGACATCCAATTTTTCCACGAACGCCTTAACATCAGCTTCGAGTTGGGCAATGATGGGATCCCGAGGGTCAACAGCCAAGGCATCATTGATGGCCCTTAAGATGACCTCCATTTCTTTGACCTCATTAAAAACATTCGCTTCCTTTTTAGCCCAATCTCGCAAAGCCCACTTTACAGCCTTAAGCTTCCGCGATATTCTAAAGAGAGGGTTGCCCGCAACCAATGTAGACCATGCGCTACAGACCGTGTCCGTGTATCCAGGTCTGGATGCCCAGTAGTCAAAACAATGGAATGGAGGCCTCTTGATAGCATTCTCAGAAAATCGGATAGCTGAGGAGGAGGTGGAAATTTCTACTCTATATGTATGGTTATCATTAAATGCACAAGGGCACTACATTAGTTGGAAATTTCTTCTCGTGATGATGATGTTGACAACTGTAGAGAAAGGGTTATTGTGATGTTGACAACCGTACATGGACAAATCAACGGCTATGATCAATGATGTTTGCCTTAGTGGTCACAAACACTCGACAAATTCTGATGTTAGGATTTAACAATTAAAAAATATCACATTAAGGTCAAAGAAGAAAAAGAACGTGAGAAATCTGTATATCGAGATGCAAATCCTCTTGTTTCTAAAACAATACCACTCTCTCTGTATATATAGTTCAACAATGCAGAGTGGGTTCTCTGCTGTGATGCATTACAGCACTGCAGCATCACAACAAACGATCAACGCTCAACAGTGATGTATGAATCCGAGAAGAATTTTCTTAGTCAATTCACAAGTATTATATTATTTAATAATTATGTTTCTTCTTGATCCACTTATGAGAACGAAGCATTATCTCTTTGATATTTTGAAGATAAGATTGGAATAGGAGACTATTGCTAAACTTTGCCATGATGTGGACATGATGCAAATCCATGGATGGGTGTTCGCAGCCTCTCATATATAAAAAAAATCTTACACCGGATATTTAGAAGCACCAATCATGGTAACGATAGCCTTTCATCGTTGACCGAGAGATACTGCTTATTATTATTAATTTATTATGTAAAGATATTTAATGATTTTTTATATTCCACCTGTGGTTTTTGGATCGCAGCAAGGACGTACAGAGATCGGATATGGATATTAAATGTATTGGATGACTCAGATGGTATGATTCAAATATCTTAAATGTATTTAATTTCATAATAATTATATTAGATATGATGAAAGTATGTATAAAATTAGTTTACATATAGCAACTGACAGTCCGTTGTCACAGCTATGGCAATGACGGGAACATTCGGACGATGGATTTTCGTAAACGGAGAGATGTTTGTTGCTGGATAGTTCTGGCATTATAATGTAGTTGCCACAAGAGTGTTCTATTGTTGTGATGGGTACGCACACAAACGTCTATTTTTTAAAAATGAAATCTGAGGGGATTTACTTAGAATTATTATTTTTTAAAATGAAATTTGAGGGGATTTATTTATAATTATTACTGGAATACTTCTTTCAAATTTCATGTAAAACAAACATGCCTAATATGTTCATATGGAAGGGATAAATTTTGGCAGTTCTGAGACCGCTAAAATGTCGTAGTCTTGATGGATATATTAGAAGTCCCGAATTAGGTTTAATTTTGAATGACATCATAGTGATATATGGTGATCTAAATCCCATATATATATATATATATAGAGAGAGAGAGAGAGAGAGAGGAAAGAAAGCCTACTTCATGAAGTATGTAATCTTACCTACTTCATATCCATTTTTGGTAATTTTTTTATTTTTTTGAAAAATATCACCGTGTATTTTCATAACTATATCCCCCTAAAATGTCATTCAAATTTCATTTGAAACATAGACTCACCTCCATCCAGAACAGGTAAAATACCACTACAAGAAAAAGTGCCTACAACGACACAAAATTTACAAAGATGCCAACGAATAAAACATCATCGAAGTATTCCATGATGAATTTGAGATTCGTCGTCATAATCATTGTTATACAAGCCGTTGTTAAATTTCCAACAACGAATTGTCAATCGTTGCCAAGTTAAAATAGCAATGAATAATAATTGTCGATAAATAAGTAACAACGAATAATAACGAAAAGAATTCATTGCACTACAATATATAACAACGGATAAAATTGTTGGTAAATTTAAATGTTAAGTGAAATTTATTTCACAAATCCAAAATTTAGGCAACAATCACGTCTCCTCTTACACTACAAGCTAACAAAATGATGCTAAAATATTTTAATTAATAAATAATAGGGCCACACAATGCGTCTACCTCAAGCAGTGAGCCTTCTCGTTCACTCAATTTGGTCAAGGCAAGAATATTCCAAAGTTGATCCAGCTATTTGTAAGCTAACCAAGAGGTCATGCTTCCCAGCTTCAATGATATGGTACTAAACCTTCGCTACCTTTCCCATAAATTTATGCTCCCCTCACCGCTTTCATGTCAATATAACTTTTAGATGGATATAAAATTGGATCACCATAAACTAATCAATGGATATCTTTGATCTTTTTAGTGTCCTTTTTGGTTTTAACGGTGCAACATCTATATACATGGTGTCTATAAAATTTATTCAAAGATTTTTGATGTGGGTGGATCTATTAAAATCATCGAGATGATTCAATGAACTCCTTGTTCGTCTGGGCTAAAAATGCTACTAAATTAATATAACAAATTAAACATTTGCCTGGTTGTATTGCAATAGATTAACTTCTATATGATTCTTTAATACACACAAGGATAATAATCTCCTAGATGATTATTTTATACACATTAAGATTATTTTGCAATGGAGGCATTACATGCACAACTTGCATATTTTGACAATTACACAATATATGATACGATTGTTATTATATATTTACTTGGACAATGATTTATTCGTTGTTATATTTTCTCGGGAACAATGATTTTTTACTTTGTTATCAGATTTCACAACGAATCAATACATCTATCGTTATCACTTAGTATTTATTGACGATTGGGTTAAATCGTTGCTATATGTTACAATATTTTAATTTAGTTACACAAATTAATAATCGTTGTTACATAAGTGTCACTTAAAGTCCTATTTGTTGTAGTGTACAACAATCTGTGACCGTTAAAAAATGATTGTCTGGATGGAGGCTGTAGGAGTCTCTGTTTTTGACAAAATTTGAATGACATATTAGAGGAATATAGTTATGAGAATCCATGGAAGTATTTTCAAAAAAAAATAATACCAAAAATGGATGTGAAGTATGTAAGGTTACCTACTTCATGAAGTAGGCTCCATTTCCTCATGTGTGTGTGTGAGTGAGAGAGAGAGAGAGAGGAAAGGGAAGCTACATCATGGTGTAGCTAAAATTAGGCTTATGGATGCCAAACAAAATTGTCTCAAAGTTCAATATGAACATAAGTGTCAAAATATTTATAATACAAATATGACAATAACAGATATATCCGTATCTGTTTGCATCCCTGACACGATTGGGATGTTTATGTTGAGGTGATGGTTACCAAGTCATCATATTTGTAGGGGGAGGTAATATTTGCAAAATTCCTATTTTAGGGTTGAACCCTCGTAATGATAAAATAAGATGAGTACCTTTCTCTAGATAATTGTGCAAAGATTTTGAGAAGTACAACAAGATTAAAAAAGGGAACCAATATCATTGATGAATTCATTATTTAAGTTGGACTATTAAGAACAACGAGGGAAGCAAATGTATAATAGACCATCAATTGAAATTGTGAAAGTTCGGTGGCATCCCCTTGTCTCGATTCTAATTATTAATGGTCTCTAAAAAAAGACCATATGCATGTGTAAAGTCATCATGTAAATAATTAATTCTTCCTAATGTTGTGATGGACTTTCTAATTAATTTTTCCTAATGTTCCAAGGGTGATGATGATATGAGTAATGAGCGTCATTCCAATGGACAATCCCACAACCTACAAACACGACTCTCACTGATACAGAGCCTTTTGCAATCTTAAGGGTTCGTTTGGTTGTCAGGTTACCTCGACGTAACCTAGTATACACCCAGCTCTACCCTTGCATTCTAGGGTTGAAATTAGTTATATGGACCCTCGTAATATCTTTGTTGTGATTTTTTTAACCATGTTTAAATAAAAAATAACATAAAAATATATATTATAATCATAAGAAAAGTTAATATAACACATAATTAATATGACATCACATCACACTTATCATTCCAATCCTCTTAACCATCCAAGCAGCTACTATTCCCAAGGGAATACCCCAACCCAACCCAACCCAACTATGTTACAAACCGCCAATGTTGGGGACATCCCTTCTTCCAAAGTGAGGTATTGTGTCTTTGAGTATATCAGCCCCGAGCTCCTCTCACTGGAAATC
The DNA here is from genome assembly GCA_037367405.1 of Ottelia alismoides. Classification (NCBI taxonomy): domain Eukaryota; kingdom Viridiplantae; phylum Streptophyta; class Magnoliopsida; order Alismatales; family Hydrocharitaceae; genus Ottelia; species Ottelia alismoides. The sequence continues at coordinate 915,179 of JAZKJV010001463.1, read as the reverse complement.
GGAGCCCTGACGCATGGGGCGAGCCCAGTCCATTCTTTTTATTTTTCACTTAACAAGGAAGGCTATCATCTTACAACTATGGAGACTGATTGGGTTGTTTGCTCTAGTGAAGAACCATATGATACCATCGATGAGATTCGTTGTCGCATGATGGGTTGAGACACCAATTGTGCATTGTCGTTGTCGCATGATGGGTTGATACACCAATTGTGTCACAGTGCATATAATCACAATAGATGATACCATCCCCGCCCTGCGACAAGATCGTCTGTTGTAATACAACAGGTGTTGTATTATAGTTGATTGTCCGATCGAGATCGGACAACCTTCATGGGAGATCCACTATCCCCCACCCTTTAGGAGGGATCAGACAGTCCACTGTAATACAGCATCTGATGCATCACAGCAGTGGAATATTGATGCACAATTTTCGTTTTGGAGTCGAACCAAGATAAGTAAATTGGTGCTGTTAGTTCACAACTTCATATGCAAAGAGCTCTGTCCTCCCTGAGAGCTCGTCCTTCTGCATTGGAATATTACTGATGCAGGAAGCACATCAAATCCTTCTTGAGAGTATGATTATGATTGAATGATTGATGAGAAAGCAGGAAGTGCACCAATCATTCACAGGTGCATTAGTGCGAGATCTTTACAACTCGTGTTAGGGTAAGCTAGTCTCGTGTGTGGGTGAGCGATCATGGGTCCCTCTCCTTCTCTTCCTCATCATGGGAATCTGGCTTTTCTGGAAATCTGTCTTTATGGACCTGCAAAGATTCCTTCTGAAAGCTGAGCTTGACCTGTTCTGAACGATCAATCAAAGAAAGCATCAGCCCTTGGGAAGGGGAACCAAAGTTGCACCAACACACCTCGTGTATGCTGATGATTTGTTGTTTTTCTGCCGATGCTCTATTAAGTCTCTGAGATCCATCCAAAGGGTGTTAGATCAGTTCCATGAGGCTTCTGGACTTAAGATGAACGCTAGGAAGAGTCGCCTATTCTGCTCAAAGCGAGCACAGGGAGACTTTGCCTTCAATCTGGCCGCGGGGCTCTTGGGTCATTCCCTACCCACCACCTACCTTGGGCTCCCGCTGACGCACTCGGTTGGGCGATGCCGAGCCGTTCGCGCCCTTGAAGATAAGATTAGGGGCCAATTAACTGGCTGGAAATCAAAGATTCTTTCCATGGCGGGTCGCATACAACTCCTAAACTCGGTGATTAATGGCATCCTCCTGTATTGGGCTGATGGTACCGTTATCCCTGATGCCGCTATTACACGCATCTCCTCCATGTGTGCGAACTTCCTTTGGGGGTACAAGAGACATGAGATTGCGTGGGACAAGATGTGCCTTCCAAAAGAGGAGGGGGGCGTTGGGCTTCGGGCTTTTAAGGACATTACCAAGGCCGCGATCACTGTGTGGACTTGGAGACTCCTATCTTCTGACCAATCAATCTGGGCTTCCTACATGAGGTCCAAGTATCTCCATTCTTATAACTTTTGGGATGTCCCAACAAAAACTGTTGGCTCCCCTTTTTGGAGGCGGATGTTGCAGCTTAGGAATATTACCCATATTGGCATCGCGGGATCCTCTCCGCCTTACTCTTGGAGTCTTGGGAATAAGGTCTTCTCCTTCCGCTCTGCCTACGACTTGGTCAGGCATAAGGGATTGGTTGTGTCCTGGTGGAGGGATGTATGGTATTGCAAAGCAGCTCCAAAGCACTCTTGTTGCCTCTACAGAGCGGTCCGCGGTAAGCTCCCTACCCGGGATAGATTGGCTAGGTGGGGGCTGATCAATACGGGTGGATGTCTTCTTTGCGATGGCCCCATGGAATCGGCTGATCACATTTTTTGGGAGTGCACTTTTGCTTCTAAGGTTTGGACTGGGATATGTGACTTGCTTCATTTCCACCGTGCCCACAATGATATGCATCTGGCAGATTCGATCAATTGGCTGCAACTCATACGGGGGATGAATTCTGATTCATCCAGGAGCCTGGGCTGTGCTCTGGCTGTGACGGTCTGGAGTCTCTGGAGGGAAAGAAACCGTAGGTGGAAGGGCCCCCGCTGCCACCTCTGCTGATCGACTCATTGGCCTCATTTTGGTGGATGTTACTGGCCTTCTTGCTTAGGCTGCTGGGAGTTGGGTTGCTGCTGACACTTCTGTTTTCCACCTAATTTTTGGTTGCTAACTTGTTCATTCCCCTTGGCCTCTTGCTGGCCATGGGAACTCATACGAAACACTATGTAATGGCCTCTGGCCCTCTTCTATTTTTTGTGCAAATATAGAATATACCATTTACCTCTCAAAAAAAAAAAGAAAGCATCAGGAATCTTTCTTTGGTCATCGATGATCGATCAGTGGGAAAGGAGGGAATCTCGTGATGGATGGACATGACTGCACAAGCCATCATTACTCTCACTCGTGATGGATTGTTAACTTATCTTTCATTTATATGTTTTTTGTCGAGGAACGTTCGGACTGATGTTTATTTCGAAGAAGATATGGGGATGTCCCTTGCGGACAGCCAACATGCTTGCTCCTTCCTCATTTTTCCTCAAATTTTTTCATTTTTTTTGAAAAGTATCACCATGTATATTCATCCCTATATCCCTCCTACATGTCATTCAAATTTCATCAGAAACAGAGACTCTACAGCCTCCATCGAGATTGTGTCGATTTAAAAAATCCTGTTACCGTTAAAATGATTGTCTGGACAGAGGTCATAGGGGTTTCTGTTTCTGACGAAATTCGAATGCCATATAGGAGGGATATAGGGATGAATATACATGACGACATTTTTTGAAAAAAATAAAAAATGCTGAAAATGGCGCGATGGCAACCCCATTGAACTCTTTGAAAAAAAAGACAATCCGGTGGATATGGTGTCGTTGGGCTAGAGGGGTAAACCCTCCTTTGAGGGGTCTACCTCCCTTACCCTATATTTTCTCACTCTTACGTGGGTCCCACTTTTTATTTTTTTTAAAAAAATAAATAAATCAATTCTCCGTCATCAGTTCCATCAAAAAACAATATACTATACCATCATATCATATAAAAATTATAAACTACTCCACCTCTACTCACTTTTTCAAACTTCAGTACAATCGCATCACAATAACTACTCATTTTTTCAAACTTCAATACAATCATATCATAATAAATCCACTTCTAACCCACCTCCAGTTTAACCATCTATCCAAATACCAAAACCCAAAAATGGGTTACCTGCTAACAATTTAACCCACCTAAACCCATATACCAAACACACCCTAACTCTTTTTGGTGCTTAACCCCTCCTTTGGGGGTTTAACTTCAAAAATCCTTGTTTTCTCTCACTTGTGAGGTTCACTCTCCATTCTTTATTTAAACATCAATAAATTATTTTTCTTTTATCCATTCCATAAAAAATATATTATACTATCGTATCATCTAAAAAATATAAACTTCTCAACTTCTACGTAATTTCCAAATTTCAATACAATTACATCACAATAACTGCTTACTTTTTCAAACTTCAAAATATTATTTTCCTTCCTTTAAGTAATGATTACTGTTCATTTTCCATTACACTAATCATCTGTTAAAAAAACTTCCTCCTACTTCACAATAACTAATAACAAACGAAGATACAATACCTTTATCCCATAGCGAACATAACATAAACTCTCACGTTCTTATATCCGCTTTTATTATCCTTCAACAGAACAAAAAGTATCTATATTTTAGTCACTGTCGAAAAGTTCAATGGTCGAATCATTGGATTTGATAATCAAGGAAAATTATCTTTTACATTTGTGCCATATGGAAAAATGCACAATAGCATATGTGCTCCTATGTGACCAAACATAACATTTTATATATGCTTCCACTATCTAATCATGTTAAGATCCAATGATCCCATCCTTAAATTCGATGATGTTATGACTATAACATAGCTATTTCTAGAATAGAGGAATGATCTTGTGAGAGCAAAAGGTTGTGAGAGCATGAGAGGAGCGTTCTGGACCACTAGATTCAATCAGGAGAGAGAAGGCCATGGGAGAGAAATAGAATCTAATGGTTCAGAATCGCTCCTCTCATGCTCTCACAACTTTTTACTTCACACGATCACTCCTCTTCTAGAATAATAACAAAATGTGAGTTTTTAATGCCTTTTTTACACCATAATCCCTAAAATCATGTCGAGTGACACTACAAAACATAAAATCTTTGTGATCACACCGCAAACCATGCATTCTTGTTGTGTTTAACATATATGCTCCTATCCAAGGATTGTGGTGTAGGAGTTCTTAAGATTATGCGTATCGCTATGCATTTTTTAAGGATCATAGTGTAATAGAAAAACTGTATGGGTTATAATGTAATTGGATAAGATTTTAAGAGTCATGGGGGTAAATATCTTTTAACTACTCCATTCATCTTCCTTATTTTTTCGTTTTTTTCTCCAACATTGACTTCCCTCACCTTTATGCCAAATCGCTTAAATGAAAAGATCTTTGATTCTCGTGGCATATTATGTTAGAAGAACTCGCACGAAGGGGAGCACAGTTCATGTTGAGGTTGTAAATAAGAGAGGAGTACATAATACGTAGCCAGTACGAGGATCAAGATCGAGCGGTTCACACGATAAAGCTTCAAAATTTCGAATATCACAGCTTGAATATCCCTCGAAATTTATAAGATGAAAGCGTGTCTTGATCGTGACCCTATATAAAGTTTTATTAAAATCCACCAGCATTTTCTCCTTCATATTTTTTAAAAGTTGTGATTATGGCCTTCACGTCTTCGTGGCTCCATTCTTTAATTTCCTCGACCTCCTCCCGTGGCGTTTCCTAGGACTGTTAGAAAATTTTTAAGTTCGACATCCGCTCATATTCAACTCGCTAAAAGTTCAATTCAGATTCGATTTGAAAATAAGCGAACCAAATCTGAACACGAGTTTGTGCTCGATTAAATAAACGAACCAAATCTCAAAAACATAGGTTCGCTCAGATTTGGTTCGTTAAAAGTTCAATTATATACAAAACATATACATGAACAAAAGTATACATACATACATACATAAAAGTATATATACATACATATTGTACATATAAGGGAAAAAAGACATTCCATCATAACATGAGGGTTATCCCCTTATTTTCTCAAATCTATCCGGTCATCTATTCCATAAGTCCCTATCCCTATTCTTGAAACCTCCACAAAACCCCCCTCTAAGGCTACGACGATATCCTATTCTTAAACGAACCTTTAACGAGCTGAATCGAATTTTTACGAACCTTACCTGAACTGAAAGGAACCTGATTACAGTTTTCATTTTATCAAGACGAACCAAACCCGAACCTGAAAGTATATTAAACGAACCGAATCGAGCCCTGAGTTGGTTCGCTTAAGTTCGACTCGTTTACACCCTCCCATCTCATCCCCTTCGACATGAACGAGCTCATCAAGGGGATCAAGTACTTCACCCAAATCTTCGGTAAGCGATCAAGATGTTTGCTTGCTTGTCTTGAATGTAATTAGCACCGCGTCATTAACTATCTCTTTGTTTTGATGATGATGTTGTAGTTTACAAGGAGCGTGAGATGGTGACAGGAACTCCGACAGAAGTGAGGCATGTTGGCCATGCCAGTGGGGATGGGTTCTCCGACATGGATTGGGTATGCCGATCGGCGACCGTCGATCCTCCCTTCGATCTCGATTACGTGTGTTGATCATGAGAATTGGATGCTCTTGTAGGTGAACGATTAGAAGCTGTCGAGTGAGATATCGTCCGGAAGCTCAGGCAGTTGAGGGCGCCCTCCTGGGCTTCCCAAGGTGCTTCACTTCAACCAAATGCGGTCGAATTTTGTTTGATTTTTGTTACTCAAGTTTCATCAAAATCTATCCCTTCTTGTTTACTATTTTGTTTTCGAACAATTATAGGATCTTGATTTTGCCTTTGAACATGGAAGCTTCTCCGTCGTTTTGCATGATTTTTTTATATCTGCAGATGATTTTTAGTATCTTACTTTACTTCTTAATGAATGTAGACGTGTTGAAAATTTTCCCTATGACAGTACTATAATTACCTCGAGAATAACTTTATTACTTGATTAACATCAATAATCAACAAAGTTATGATTTGTATTTCAAGTAGACTCTTTGATACATGATATAAACGTTGATTTTTTCTCATGTGAAAGTCGATGGGCGCCATGTATGTTGATTCGACTCTGGCGATCTAACTTGAGAAAATTTTAACTGATCCCAATGACTCTAGCATTGTGGTAAAAGAATGCCCTTCCGGGGTAGCCGATCATCGTAACTCCTACATATCTTTCTTGTGAAAGAAACAAGGAGAGCATGGCTCGAACAACGAAGTATTCACATTGCCAAATCACTATATCATTGTTTTTTGCGATCGTGCATGTTTTTCTTCTTTGATCGTTTTCTACCTTTTGTGTCGATTGATTGCAACTCTGTCTCTGATAGAGGAGCATTGCTTTTCTCGTTGGTAGACTTTGAGCGAGACAGAGAGATCCAAGCAACATCTGCTATCGAGATCCCTGAAATTCCAAAGGCTCCGAAGAAGGGGACGAGGAAGAAGACGAAGTCATTCTGTCTTCCTTCTTCTGGCTCATCCTCGACATGTTCTTCTCCACCACCCAAGCTGGTAGCGTCATGCGCAACCTCCGCAGAAGGGGTGGAAAGGAGGTTGGAGACAGTATTATGTGAATGTGGAGGTTGCATGAGATGACATGGGCTAACACCTCTCTCCAGGTTGTGGGACAATATTTTGATTGGGGCTTTTCGATTTTTTTTTCTTCTTAATTTTTGGATTCTTTTCGTCTTTCGAAAATAAAACTCGAAAGTATTGGTGTATTGTATGCAAATTCACCCATGTATTTTTTTCCCATTTGTTTAGCAATGATAGATTTGTCATTTAGTGGATAAATAGAATGTCATTGACAAAGTATTACATTGCTAAAATCCAATATTTCAGAAAAATCACACAATTTATCAAAAAACCCTTTTCAATTCTTATTGTAAAATTACTTCTTATATTCACATTATTTGTCTCTATATTGTCGAAGAGTTTTACAAGCTCAAGGTTAAGGGGTCCCTGAAAAATATACTGCTAGAGATAATAGTGAAAAATAAAAAAAAATACATTATTGTTATGGTTGCTGGTGTTATAGGGTATATGTGGATTCGCTGATGATGCACGCTTTATTTGATGCCAACACAGGTGTGATGGCAAGGTCGCTGTCTATCAATGAAGCGATTTTAGGGTGGTCATGATATGCATACTAGGAAAGCATAATGTGCAAATTGAAGAACAGGTCCAAATGACTGTGTGATCAATAACCGTCGCTGGCCATTGCGGAGCCGGCAGTTCCGACGAACGGGTCTCTCGGAGGCCGCAACCGCAGGGGGCGTGGTTGAAGGGGGGCGGACGTGGCGAGGGTTTTTGCGCCCTATAAAAGACCTCCCATGGGGAGAGGAATAAACACCATCAGAAGCTCGCCAACGGGAGCCCCCTTCTTCCCTATTATCACTACCATCTCGCTCTCTCTCGTTCGCTCACGGAACAAGAAGGTCGACGACATACCTGAAGCGTTCTTTCACTGGTATCAATGAAGCGATTTTAGGGTGGTCATGATATGCATACTAGGAAAGCATAATGTGCAAATTACCAATGAGGCGACCAGAAGGTAGCTACATGATATCATTGAGATGATTTTCCATGTGACCGTGAACTGTATGTGAAACGAATGCGACCGTAAGGTAACCATAAGCTATTTGTAAGCAATCGTGCGGTGGTTGTGTTTTATTCTCCAGACGTGCGCCCATGAGGCACCCTATCATTAAGGCAACCATGAGGTGGTCGTTGAGATGATTACAAGGTGGCCACAAACTAATCCAAGGAATGGTCATGGTGCACATGTATGCGAGGGAAACATGTACAAGATAGTTGTGAACTATCCACGAGGTGAGCACGAAGCAACATATCCTTAGGCCCTGTTCGGTACATGAATAAGGGGGGTGGAATAAGGGGGAATAAGGGAATGAGTCGATCGCGAGGTGTACGGCTATTCCGCCCCTTTCTCCCCTGATGGCTATTCGCCCTCCCCCTTATTCCTGTCCTCCCCGCGCCCCTCCCCCGCCCGCCCCTCCCGCGCCCCTCCCTCCTGCAATGTCCTCGATGCTTCCCCACCATTGTTGCGGGTCCTCTGGGACCCGCCCTCCTCTGAGCGGCTGATGGTAGGTGGCTTTATGGTCGACCCACCTACGTGCCTCATCCGTGATCTACGTCCGAGGTATGTAAGCTTTCACTGTTGGGGTGTGATGGGTCATCCGCGTGTTGTGGCTTTTGACCAAAAAATCTGCCACTATGGCCTTGATCTCTCTGCGAGAGCCATGGATTCTATGGAGTTTAGGATTTCCAATCACTATAAATTTAATCGAAGGTTGAAGTCCAAGGGCTCCTCTGCTGCTACTATTGTGCATTTTGCACTGGGATTGTGCATTCACATTTCTTCTAGCCTTTGGTGGATCACCAGGTACATTCTAAACTCCTCCTTCGTCTTGATTCTGCAATGAACTTGTTGGGTTGTTACATATTGCCTTATGTTGCTCTATGATGCTTGATTTGCTATGGGCTTCAAGACATGATGGTGGTTTATGATCTCTTATCTGGTAGATGGTTGTCAGTGATGCATGTGTCTCCAAAATCGTTGATGTGAATTTCTTTGCTTTTGGTCCGAGAGCAACCTATTAGGTGCTCTTGGATGTCACTTTCTTGGCTGAGCAACTAAACGGTTGGTTGTGAGATGTTGGTCACCTCATGGCTGTTGTATGATGCTCTATGATGCTTGACTGGTTATGATGACGGGTTTGGAATACCCATGCATGCATTTGGTGCTCGAGGATGTTAATTTGTTGGTTGAGAGCTCCTAGTTGGTGCTCGATGGTGTCCTATCTTGTTTGCTTTACTTCATGGCTGCTGTGTGTTGCTTTAGGACATAATTGAGGCAAATGTTTTTGTTAATGGGATGAGAGCAACCTATTTGGTGCTCGAGGATGTTATTTTGATGGTAGAGAGCACTTTTGTTGGTGCTCGGTGGAGTCCTATCTTGTGTTCTTTACCTCATGGTTGCTGTGTGTTGCTTTATGATGATGGCTTGATATTTTTTCACTTAACTGGTGGCTGATGGTTCATATTGATTATTGACTCCAGTACATCATTGAGGCAATTTTTTTTGTGAATGGGCTGAGAGCAACCTATTTAGTGCTCGAGGATGTTATTTTGATGGTAGAGAGCACCTTTGTTGGTGCTCGATGGTGTCCTATCTTGTTTGCTTTACCTCATGGTTGTTGTGTATTGCTTTATGATGACGAGTTGATATTGTTGTCACTTAACTCAAGGCTGAAGGTTCATAATGATTCTTGACTCCAGTACATCATTCAGGCAAATGTTTTTTGTGAATGGGCTGAGAGCAACCTATTTGGTGCTCGAGGATGTTATTTTGATGGTAGAAAGCACCTTTCTTGGTGCTCGATGGTATCCTATCTTAGTTGCTTTACCTCACGGCTGTTGTGTGTTGCTCTATAATGATGGGTTCATATTGTTTTCACTTAACTGATGGCTGATGGTTCTTACTGATTCTTGACTCTAGTACATCATTGAGTCAAATTTTTTTGTGAATTGGCTGAGAGCAATCTATTTGGTGCTCGAGGATGTTATTTTGATGGTAGAGAGCACTTTCGTTGGTGCTCAATGGAGTCCTATCTTCGTTGCTTTGCCTCATGGCTGATGTGTTGGTCTATGATGATTGGTTGATTTTATTTTTACATAACTGAAGGATGATGGTTCTTAATGATTCTTGACTCTTTTATTTTGGCAAATTATTTTTGCGAGTTGGCTGAGAGCAACCTATTTGGTGCTCGATGATATTATTTTGTTGCTTGAGATCACCTACTTGGTGCTCTAGGATGTCATTACCTGTGTGCTTTACCTCATGGCTGTTGACTGATGCTCTGTGATGCTGGCTTGATAATGGATGCATTTGACTCATGGGTGATGGTTCTTACTGATTCTTGATTCCAATACATCATTGAGGCAATTTTTTTTTGCGAATTGGCTGAGAGCAACCTATTTGGTGCTCGAGGATGTTATTTTATTGGTTGAGAGCACCTACTTGGTGCTCTAGGATGTCATTACCTGTGTGCTTTACCTCGTGGATGTTGATTGATGCTCTGTGATGCTGGGTTGATAATGACTGCATTGGACTCATGGGTGATGGTTGTTACCGATTCTTGATTCCAATACATCATTGAGGCAAATTGTTTTTGCGAATTGGCTGAGAGCAACCTATTTGGTGCTCGATGATGTTATTTTGTTGGTGGTTGAGATCACCTACTTGGTACTCTAGGATGTCATTACCTGTGTGCTTTACCTCATGGCTGTTGACTAATGCTCTGTGATGCTGGGTTGATAATGGCTGCATTGGACTCATGGGTGATGGTTCTTACTGATTCTTGATTCCAATACATCATTGAGGCAATTTTTTTGCGAATTGGCTGAGAGCAACCTATTTGGTGCTCGATGATGTTATTTTCTTGGTTGAGAACACCTACTTGGTGCTCTAGGATGTCATTACCTGTGTGCTTTACCTCATGGTTGTTGACTGATGCTCTGTGATGCTGGATTGATAATGGCTGCATTGGACTCATGGGTGATGGTTGTTACTGATTCTTGATTCCAATACATCATTGAGGTAATTTTTTTTGCGAATTGGCTGAGAGCAACCTATTTGGTGCTCGATGATGTTATTTTGTTGGTTGAGAGCACCTACTTGGTGCTCTAGGATGTCATTACATGTGTGCTTTACCTCATGGTTGTTGACCGATGCTCTGTGATGCTGGGTTGATAATGGCTGCATTGGACTCATGGGTGATGGTTCTTAATGATTCTTGATTCCAATACATCACTGAGGCAATTTTTTGTGAATTGGCTGAGAGCAACCTATTTGGTGCTCGAGGATGTTATTTTGTTGGTTGAGAGCACCTACATGGTGCTCTAGGATGTCATTACCTGTGTGCTTTACCTCATGGCTGTTGACTGATGCTCTGTGATGCTGGGTCGATAATGGCTGCATTGGACTCATGGGTGATGGTTGTTATCGATTCCTGATTCCAATACATCATTGAGGCAAATTGTTTTTGTGAATTGGCTGAGAGCAACCTATTTGGTGCTCGATGATGTTATTTTGTTGGTTGAGATCACCTACTTGGTGCTCTAGGATGTCATTACCTGTGTGCTTTACCTCATGGCTGTTGACTGATGCTCTGTGATGCTGGGTTGATAATGGATGCATTGGACTCATGGGTGATGGTTCTTACTGATTATTGATTCCAATACATCATTGAGGCAAATTGTTTTTGTGAATTGGCTGAGAGGAACCTATTTAGTACTCGATGATGCTATTTTGTTGGTTGAGATCACCTACTTGGTGCTCTAGGATGTCATTACCTGTGTGCTTTACCTCATGGCTGTTGACTGATGCTCTGTGATGCTGGGTTGATAATGGTTGCATTGGTTGGTGCTCGATGGATTCCTATCTTGGTTGCTTTTACTTGTTTCCTTTACCTCATGGCTGATGTCTGATGGTCTGTGATGCATGAGTCGATATTGGTTTCATACAGTTCTTAGCATCCCTTACTTGATGATGCTTTGTTGTTGTTGCTGTACTATGCGATTTTCTGGGCACACTATTTGCATTTTCTGATCCTCTCTGAAATAGTTTGGACGTCATGCTACTAACCTGAGACCCACTCCACGGAGGTCATAGTTGGGAAATGGTTTCTTGCGTTGCATTCGACATCATTGTAGTTGACATCTTCTGACTTAAAAGTCCTTATACTACAGGATGTTCACTGACGGTGCGGGATCATCTGGGGTTCACATTAGGAAAGATGATTCCTCAGTCCATCGCGTGAAGTGGACACCCGCAATGGATGAATGTCTTCTTCAATTGTTCAAACATCACTTTGATGTTGGCGACTGGGTTGAAGGATCTTTCACATCACAAGCCTGGCACAATATAATTGAGAAGTTTAACATGCACACTGTGAAAAACTGAGATAAGGCGAAGCTCCACAATCGATGGAAAACCATCAAGAAGGATTACACTGCATTCGTATACCTAATGACGAAGAGAGGTTGGGGATGGGACCCACTGAGTTGTACCGTTGTCGCACCTGATGAGGAGGCATGCTTCACGGTGAGTAACTGCATGTGCACGTACTTTGTCTCCGCATAAAATTCTGTATCCTCTCATCAATTTATATTGCACTCAGATTGACAAGGCGTACAAGCCATATCAGAAGAAGTCTTTCCCCCACTTCGGTCTCGTGGATGCAATGGTCGGAGACTACACTGCGAAGGGTACATTTGCCTTCTCTTCACAGACAACACCCCCTGGTTCGTTTGCTGCATTTTTTTGGGGTGATACTGGTACGCAACAAGCCTTTGAGGACGACCTCGAAGGGGATACCGATGCCCCTGAGGTGCCAGAACCAGGAGAAGGTGGTGGCCCAAGTACCCAACAAAGTCGAAGGAGAAGACGCCGGGATTCAGGCGCCCAGGCAACAAGCACAAAGCGTTCACGCAGTGACGGTGCCCCCTTACTCTCACAGCTGTTGGGAGAGGACGTCGTCCGTTTGGCGACGCAAATGTTGGAGCTGCAAAGGGAGCAAATCCAAGCGTGGACTTCGAAAGATCCACACCAGGGGGTGGAGGAGCTTCTGGATGAGCTTGAAGCCCTAGTTTCGGGCCTACCTGCCGAGGCCCAAATTCATCTTGCCCATAGCCTTCAGGACCCATACGAACGTATTATCTTCAACCGGGCCAAGTCTGTGCCTGTGAAGTTGGCTGCGTGGGTAAGCCTCCAGTTAGGCAAGGATTAGTTGATGATCACCTCGTCTGTCCTCGAGTGGTTGGAATGGTAGTTTTTCATCTTTTTTAGTTGTCTACTTGGTCTGTTGAACATTAATTCCTTCTCTTAACTTTAGATGACATGTAATAAGTAACTAGCTTGACGGACTTTTCTCTCTTGCAATAGGATAACTTCATAGCTTCCGTACATGTGTTCTACATAAATCCCATGTGAATGTTGTTGGCCTTGTATGATTGAAACTCAATATGAAATTGTAGGTTTTCTACAGGACCGATGGAGGGAATGGTGGCAATCACCGCGATGAGATATAATTTGGTCATGTTGAATATGACATACCTGCGTGCAGTCCTAGAGGATGACGAGGAGAACCAGATCGATGGAGTCGGTTACATCCCCAGAGTGCCACAGCACACGTCAGTGCGTACAGGTCATGTCTGGATTCGGGAGATGCTAAATGGACACGATGCCCGATCATATGCTATTTTCCGAATGTACATCGATACCATACTATGTTTATGCACCCTATTAAAGGATCGAGCTGGCCTAAAGGATTCGAGGCACCTCAAGGCTGAGGAATCCCTCTGCATTTTCTTGTATTATCTCGGCCACAATGCAAAGAATCGTGTGCTTTCTGAACATTTCCAGCACTCTGGTGATACAATTTCCAATCACCTCAACGACATTCTCATACGCATCGTCTCCCTCAGAGATTAGTTCATCTGATTCCCAGCCGATGATTGTCCGACACCAGATGTTATTCTGAACAATAGGAACTTCTATCCTTATTTCAAGGTACTCTTGCATGATGGATTTTTCATGCAACAAATTTAATTAAGAATATGTATTTTAATTAACCATTTTACAGGATGTCATCGGTGCAATCGATGGCACGCTTTATCCCGGCAAATGTCCCTGCGAATATCGCTCTAAAGTTTCGGAGCAGGCACCAAACCCTTGCACAGAATGTCATGACGTATGTGGACTTCAGTTACAGATTTATATACATCGTCGTCGGATGGGAGGGGTCAGCTGATGAACTGAGTTTTTCAGAGGGTCTAGATGTCTCACAAGGCGAGAGATCCAGTCGCTGAGTCGACCGCTCCAAAATACCCAGATCAATCAACAATTAACCCACAATGAAATATATGCAATTAAATCTAAAAAATGTGGAGTTAAAATTTATTATAACTCTACATGCAAATGTGTATAGGTGTAAGCACAAGTAGAGGTCGAACACTGGGAGGCGAATGGTTTGTGTGGTCGAATTGATTGTGCAATTATTCAATTCTTGGTTCATGTCCACTTCTTATTGTTTTTGTGGGTTTTAATTATATATATATTATTTTTATTTTTTTTGTTTTTATGATTTTTATTTTGTTTTTATATTTTAGATTTTTTTATATTTTCTTTTTATATTTTGAATTATATAATATAGATATATAGATATAGATATATAGATATGTACAAGAGAAGAGAGAAAATATAATAAATGGATATATATATATATTTATATAAATACACAATATATATATGATATATAATATTTTTTTATAATTTTTATTTTTTTTATTTTTCTATATTTTTCTAATTTTTATGTATTTTTACTCTAAAAAATGTCCCTAATATGGGACTAATAAAGTAGGCCGAAAATAATTTGGGTTTCAAAATTGTAAAACAAGTCTCAAAATTACCCAAATTAATTTTAGTACATAAATAATAATATATAGATAAATACAAAATAAGAAAACATATTTTTGGTATTTTTGAAGGATTTTTATATGTTTTTAGGATTTTGGAGCTTCTTGAAATTTTTATATTTTTCTTTTTCTTATTTTTTGGGTTTTTCATTTTCTGGACTCAATATATATATAAATATACCATATACAATTTTTTTGGAATTTTTCAAAAATGTTTTATATATTTTTTTATTTTATAAATTAAACGGTACAAAAAGAGCTCTTTTTTTCATTTTTAATAATTAGGATAAATGCAAAAAATGCAGAATGGACATGTGGCGTGAAAGTATTGGGCATGAAACATCTATCCTATTTTTTGTGGAATTTTAGGAGCAACATAGGTATTTTTAATAATTAGATAAAAGACATAAAAATTAAACAGCCTAGCAGGGGCATTTTTGCAAATAAAATAAATACAGGGGGCTCTGTGCAAAAACACCAACAGAATAAATATTTATTTTAATTTTTAAAACTATTTTACAACTAACAAAAATGCCAGGGTTAACACTGCAAAACTCACGCGCCTCACGTGGGATTGCACGTGAGGAGTGGAAGGACCTAAACGTAATTTAGAGAAGTACATGGGTCCTTTCGCAAAATTTACAATTATTTTATAACGTGAAAATTTATTTACAGAATTATATATTAAATACAACAAAAAGTGGGGGCATACGTGAAAATTACCCCCAAAGTTGTTGGATCTGATGGTTGAGCTTCGTCCACTTGCCACGCGTCGTGCATCCAACGGCTGGTACCGGTTCGTCGATGAAGGGCTTAGATTAGATCATCCCAGATGATCTGACGGTTGAAGCATCGCTCCATCGAACGGTGGATCTTCGACATGGAGCCTTGTTCTTCATCCAACGGCGGGGAAGACATCTTGAAGAACGGGGAAGAACGCTCGCCTGAGCGAGCTTCTTCCGGTGAGATCTCGCTACTCCGCCGGCTTCTGCTGCTCCAAAGTGTCCCAAAAGCTTCCTGGAAGGTAACCTGATCTGCTGGTGTCTTGGATTGGGCAGAGGCACACCGGAGGGCCCTCGCGAGGTCGGAGAAGGCGAGGTGCTCCAGGTACCTCCGATGAACTTTGATTGCATCCCCCGGTGCTTGGTAGCGCACCTAACCTGCTCAGGAATAAAGCTCGGCTCGAGGCGACGCTCCTCGACCAAAAAAATGGAAGCTGTTAGCATGAGAATGGGTGAGGGCGGCGATGCTCCGACGAAGCGGAGGAGGTGAGCATCAATTCGCAGATCTAGGGAGGAATCTGGTTGGTTTTAAGTGGTCTGGAGGTGGAGAAAGCGGTGAGGAACGGAATGACGGTGAAAGGGAGTCGGGGCACAGTCGAGAACACGGTGGCGAAGTCGCCGGAGCTGAGCTCCGGCGAACTTCGAATTAGCTAATCTACGCTATGCTAATTATCTAAATGCTAATTAAAATGCAGAAATGAAATGCGGGAAGAAAAATCTACCTAAGAAATATAAGTGCACAACTCTTATACCTGGAAAACTCCAGGGAGCAGGACGACTGCTGGAGCGTCGCCGTAGGCGCATCTCCTTCCTCCGCAAGCCTCCACGACCTTCAGGGGACCTCCAGTTGTCACCTGGATGCGCTCTTGGCCGAAGGCGGAGGCTCTAGGGCTAGGGAAATGGCCAAAAAGCTCGGAGGAGGGAGATGGGGTTATTTATAAACATGAGGGGACACCCTTATTGATCAGCTAATATCTAGGAATCGGTGGTATGTACAAGGGATCCAAGAGGACGGCGAGGGTCATGATGTTTCTGGGAGAAAATTCCGTGAAGGGATCGGAGGTGATGGAGCTCTGAATCGAGCGGGAAAAATGCAAGAATCTCGGGGAAAAGATGTTTCTGACGGGGGTCAGAGGCGTAGGGGGAGTTGACCGGAGGTCAACAGTCCTTGGCCTCTGATTGGACCACATCAGCCCGAACTTGACTCAATTATTAGACATAATAAATGAATTAATTAAATTTTTCTTATAAAATAAAAAATGTTTATTAAATAATGTAGTATTTATTTACGATTTTTATTTATTATTTTGGTATATTTTATTATGGGTTTATTTTAATAATGTATTTATAAATATATTTAGATGTATTTATTTTTATTGTGTTTATTTTTATTATTTTATAATTTTATTTTTTGAAATTATGACTTATTTTTATGAATATAAATATATTTTTATTTAATTTTTATAAGTTTATTTACATTTTTAAATAAATAGGTATATGTATATGCAGGCATACTTATAGGTATTTTCCCTATATTTTACCTATCTTTTATTTATTTAATGTATTTTCTAGGTTTTTATTTTGTATTTTTATTTTTAATAAATTATATGTAATATTTATAGTATTATAAAAATATAACTGAATAAAGAATAAAAGAATGAAACCCCCTTTTATTTCTATACACATGTAACATAGGTATTTTGCCTATGTGTTATTTTGACTTATTTTATTTTACAAATTCTTTTTGGTTTTTATTCTAATTTCAATATGTACATGTATTACATATATTATTTAAAAAATTCTAAAAATATAAATTTATAAATAATGAATAATAAATATAATGAATATTTTATTCGGGTAGACTGTACAATGAAGGTCAAAAACCTAACTTTCACAGATGGACTCCAAAAATTATGAAACCAATTTTATTAAATAGTTCTTGGAAAGCTATATACCATTAAAGTTGATTTTGATTGATTTTGAGTTTTTATTTGCAAGATATGGGTATGTGAAGTTGAGATTTTGACTTTTTATTCTGAGTATAAAATGTACACTGTATATCATTTTTGTACAAAATCAATTTTGTATTTTTATTTACATTATTATCTACAATTTTCATGTACAAAATATTTTTATTTGATGAATAAATAATTAAATGCAAAATAGGTGTCAAAAATGCATAAATGAATAAATAAATAAATGAGGTATTTATTGTATTATTGGCCCTTATCCCCCCCTACTTTATTTCTTGTCGACCAATTCCATTCTGGACTTGGTCTCGGGGTTCGGGTCATAAAATATTTGCAATATTTTATTCCTTTTTCTTTTCTTCCCTTTATTCTATAATTTTGGCATTAAAAACATTATTTTATGTACAATAAATACACTAAATAATATATGCTATTATGTACAAATTGATGCTATTTACATGCATTTGCTGGGGTTTTTAAGGCCAAAATGATAGAATAAAGGTGATGAAATGGAGATTCATCAACCCCCATACTTGCCTTTGCTAGTCCCTAGCAAATACTTATGCAATAAGTACAAAAAGAATAACAAACAAGAAGAAAAGAAAAGGCCAAAAATAAAGAATAAATAATAAATTGAATTGATCATGATTATTAAACTTATCTGTACAAAATCAAAGTTTGGAGCTCAGGTTAGACCTTGGTGAGATAATGTGTGTGGAACCTAGTCGACAATCCCATTTAAAACACAACAGCCTTCGAGAGTCACAGAACTCGGTTCAAATCACCTCAATAGCCTGGTTAGAACTAGCCTACGTCATACGCAAACTCTTATGACTATGAAGCTGACTTGTACAGTGTAAGTGATAGTGGCTCTCCCCAACTGAAATGACAAAGGAACTGACTTCTCCAGAATGACAACCCAATGATTCCCCAATCCAGCCCTCTATCGTCAAGGAGCGGGGTATTCCCTTCTAAGTTCAAGTGGCATCCAACTCAAGAGGAGGGGGTGAAGAAGAGAATGGACGGTAGCCCGTGTAGCTACCTATCCTGGGATGCAAGACCAATGTAGTCAAGTCATCCAGCTGCAGGCTCACATGGTATAACTTTGATGCTCAAGCTTGCTTATTTTCTATACAATACATATACATACTCCGGCAGACACTTATTTTTATTTACAAGCCTGTCCACTTTTTTTGGAGTTTTTTTTCAACATACTATTTACAGCAGCATTTACATAAGGACTTTTTCCTCTTGAGCCAGAAGACTATCCCTCTTTTGAAGCTTTATTGCAACCCACACTCTCCTGTCATTCGACTTCATTGAAACTGGACCAGGTTGGGGTGCACTTCACTCCCTAGACGAGAACGAATGTCTCCACTCGTGTGCGTCTCAGACTGGCAAATCCAACCCCCTCACCACTCCAACTGAGTTGAGCCAAGTGAAAGGTGCAAGTGTCCAAGTTAGGTCACGGCCGACAAGAGTCATACGTGTGTTTCGAAAAGTTCTAGTTAGTCCACTGAGGTGACTTGAACCCAACCCTGATTTCTCAAAGAATTAAGTCTGAATAGACCTGAAGTACTTTAAACCTAGTTCCCATAAGGTTCCAGTGCAATTAGGTGCAGTAAGGTCCAATCAAGCTCCAATCTTCGACTTTATTGGACTAGTTTAATCATCAAGCTCAATCAAAGAATATGAATGCTATGCAAATGCTATTTACAAATATGCAAAGAATAATGGAATTTTTCAAAGAATTTTGAAAACAAAGAGGAGAGTTTTTACACAAAGAATGTTTGCAAATAATATTGGCACTCAAAGTATAAAATATGTACAACTATTTACACGGGCGTGCCGCTTCATTTTACAAGATTTAAAGAATTCACAGGTTTTATCAAAGTGATTTATTTAGGTGTATACACAATTGATAAAGAATTTAATGTATTTTATTTGCGATTTATTTCATCTTATTTACTATGATGCTTTTATTCCTCAGATTTATTTAAAAATCATTTTGAAAACTATAGTACAAAATAAATTTTGCAAATATTTACAAACATTTGAAAGCCATTTTGCAAAGATTTTGCAAACAATATATATACATTTTCAAAATAGTTTTACAAAATATTTTCACAATCATTTGCAAATAGGTTTTCAAATCCTTTATTTCACATAAATATAAGAATTTTTTTGCAATCAAAATATTTTTACTAAGGTTGAAAATATTTCACAAAAAGTTTTCCAAACAGTTCACACCATTTTCAAATCATTTTGCAAAAATATTTTTAACCTGATTTATTAATCAGTATATACAAAAAGAATCTGAGGAATAAAAAGCATTATTACTTAATGAATTATATCATATTTATTAATAATTATATGAAAGTACGAGTTATGGCTAAAGTATATACAGAGTATATACAACCCCTTGTACTTAGCATGAGCTATGTCCTCATAGGTCAAAGAGAAAAGAGAAGACATAACTCGTACGGAGTATAGACAAGTCTAAAGAATATACGAATAAGAGATGAATGAAATAGAAGTTGATCGTCCCCCTACTTAGGATCAAGTAATCCTAAGTATAGAAGACTACACAAAGTAGGGAGGGTCAAAGGTGGGTATAAACAGATTAAAGAATTAACAAATCAAGGGTGCAACCCCCTATACTTAGGACAAAGTACGTCCTAAGTACAGTAAACAGACACCAAGGGGCGACACCTTTTATTTCGATAAAGAAATATGAAAAGGAAAAGAAGGAAAGAAGAAAAGAAGAAATAAGAGATATATACAGATAGATGAAAAGATCATAGAGAATATACGCATCACTCCCCCTATACTTAGGGTGAGGTGTCCCTAAGTATAGGTAACAACAGGAGTGACGAAACTGAACGAGGAAAGAACAACGCGGTGTGTACCCCCTATACTTAGGACAAGGTACGTCCTAAGTGTAGACACAAAGATATGGCGATAGATCTGGGGCACACAAAACATACGGGAGAAAGAATGCACAAAAGACACATATATACAAGCGGTGAAGAACTTGTGAAGTACAGGACGGTATCTGAAAATTGAATACCGTACTTGCGTCATTGTCTCCCTGTAAGAACGGTGACGCACTCAGACAATGAAAAGACACCCGGATATGCAGTCAGGTGGGTGTCGGCTACCGGGGACAAATAGATCAGAAAGTAAAGATATCGGATGTGGTAGCATGAAGAGTCAATCGGCTCATAGGGTCAGCATGAGGGAACAAAGCCGATACAGTAAGACCGGGAGGAAGAAGGAATAGTACAGAGTCCTCCGGTCAATCAGAGTCTCAATAAGATATGGAAAGGTAAGGAACAAGAGAAATCGTGGCATTCGGTGGTCATGAGGTCGGAAGATCAGAGGAGACACACCGAATACCGCAAGACATGGCTCAACCCTGCGAGGTCGTCAAGGTGAGCAGGCTCAAAGGAGCTGGGAATCAGACCATATTCAGAAGACTTGGTCCCGTGATCCGCAGATCGGATACACAATCAGAACAGAAACTGATGTACCCTCCCGCAGATAACCCTCGGGGAGTGGTACATGCTAGTCAATGAATAATCAGAACAGAAACTCGCCCTTACGAGGGTCGTCAAGGCATCAGTGATCCATCAGATGGATCATCAGTATCGGTCTCAGTAGGCGACATAACGGCTACCAGCAGAAGAGATCGGAGAGTCTAAAGAATGTGGCAACGTCCCGCAGACAACCCTCAGGAAACGTGTTGCCAGCTAGGCATGCAAAGATTAGATATCAGGAGCTCAACCTTGCGAGGACCGTCAAGGCGAGCGGACTCAAAGGAGTCTAAACAGACGGGTCCCATGAATAGCCCGGATGTGCAACTCAGGATGGGACCAAACCATATATATCAGATGACTCGATTCCGTGTTCCGCAGATCGGAGACACAGTCATCAAGGGGAACCGAGCGTAAGGAGAGTGTCGCATTCTCCCGCAGATAGTCCTCGGGGAGTAATGCAATCTAAGCAGTGAAGTCTCAGACCGTGTCTCTACCTTGTGAGGGTTGTCAAGGAGAGAAAATTACTCGAAGGAGTCGGGTCCATCAGACGGACCCACATAATGGTCTCAGTAGTCGACAAATCGGCTATCATTAGAAGAGACCAATCAGATCCGAAACATGTCGTAGTCTCCCGCAGATAACCCTCGGGGAGCTACGATCTAGTCAAGGAATAATCAGAAAAGATCTCATCCTTGCGAGGACCGTCAAGGAGAGCGTACTCAAAGGAGTCTGAGCAAGTCGGTCTCATGCCCCAACAGATTAGGCGCATAATCATAAAGGGAGACCGAGTGCACCAATCAGACGAATCGGCTTCGTGCTCCAACAGACAGGAGGTACCAGAAATGAGTGAAGCCGATCGTAAAGAAAGTGTCACATCCTTCGCAGACAGGCCTCGGGAAGGGATGTGAGCTATATAGTGAATAATCAGAGTACATCTCGTCCTTGCGAGGGTCGTCAAGGAGAGTGGAGGGCTCGAAGGAGCCGGATCCATCAGACAGACCCACATAGAATCTGGTCTCGATAGGCGACAGACAGCCTACCAACGAAAGAGATCATCATAGCAAAAATGTGTCAGAGCCATTCGCAGATAATCCTCGGAGAGCTATGAACTAGGCAGTGAGCAATTGGAATATCAAGGCTCGTCCTTGCGAGGACTGTCAAGGAGAGCAATCAAACAGTTGACCTCATGTACCGACAAGTCGGGTATACAATCACAGGGGGAGGTCAATCAAGCATATCATCTGACTCGGTTCCGGGTCCCATCACAATGGCGACCCAAGCAGTGAATGAAACTGCAGTCCAAGAAATTGTCGCATTCTCCCGCAGATAGTCCTCGGGGAGTAATGCGAGCTAGATCAATGTAGGTCAAGGGAATGCCGATAAGTCACCTCAGGTCCTCAAAAGCATTCAATCATTCAGTCATCCGGAGGGCGTAAGATCATGTGAGGGAGCAAATAATCAGGTCATTCACAAAACATCCCTCAGGTCAATCCAGTCTGGTTGAGATTGCACGAAAGATAATCATAAATCCTCAAAGTGCCATAGGTGGATTAAAGAGTCAGGAGATCAAGGATGGGTCAGTCAAGAAGATGAGGAGGTTCATGGGGGTTCGGGGCACCGTTATCATGAAGCATATATCAAGATAGTCAATCAAAAATCCGAATCCAGACAGGCCGAACCGAATGGGTAGATCAATCAATGCTCATGAAATCATCTTCATATCATCAAAGTACGTCACATCCTCAATCCGGTGTGCTTGATCAGAATATCCCAATAAATAATGACACCTAACGCTCATACATCATCAAAAATCCTCAATACGCTCGTATGCACGTATCCAAAGTCATATCCACCAAGAGTAGTATGTCCATCTCAGTATCCTCAATCATCATGCCCGACTTACTCCAATAATCAATGTGAGTCAAAATCCTCGATGCGGGCTTCATCGATGTGCACGGCATTCCCGGGCAAAGGAAGAGGTGATACGGGGGACACGATGAAGGTGGATAAGAAGGGTAACACAACGGAGTGGAGAAGTTGATTGAGCTATGTGCCAATATCACGAGTGGTAGAAGAATGACACAGAGGGGACGAGGAGGGCAGGCGAGAAGATCGGGATATAGATAAAATTGGGTGTCCCACACAAGGTTGGAACACCGTCAAAATGGTGGTTTGAAGAGCATGCTCTCCTTGAACCTGAGAAGATGGGGATGGTACGGTGGGTACGAGGAAGGTGGTGAAGAAAAGGGAAACGAAGGACTTGGCGAAGAATGATTGAGCTCAAGCGCCAATATCACGACTCGATGCAGATGAGGAGATATATGTATAAGAGAGGTAGAGAGACTCAAAGATGAAAAATGCTTGACTCACACGATGGGACCGACTACTCTAATAATGAATGAAAAACACAACGAACTCCAAGTCACAATCAATACACAAGGCAAACCCCTGATTCACCTACTCAACACAGTGAAGACTGTCAGATGACGATCATTTATCTTTTCGGTTTTAGAGTTAGGTGAGAATCACAAAGTTGTACAAACACTTAGGAGGCTTGATAGGCACATACAATGAGGGGGTTGCTCTCCCCAAGATAAGGAAGTCATTATGTTTTATTTTTAGGTTCAATAGACTTAGCAGTCCCAATTTTATTTAGGTTATCACTTTTTTGGGTATTTTCAATACACATGCCTATCGAGGTTCTAATTTCCATTTAGCATCCTAAGTGGTCAAAAACAGAGGGAGGAGGTCGGAAAAGCCATGCAAGTCGGAAAACTATGATGCATGCCAAGTAAGAAGACTTACAGTGCTTCCCAGCTCTCTCCGTGCGGGATGCATAACAGAATTGAAACCTATGCTACATGAAATGCAATTCGATGAAATCGCCCTAGGATAGTAACTGCTAGTATCGTGAAGCACCAAATGTTGGTTATTCAAAGTCAAACCCTGAAGTCCGGTCTAGGCTCACCCCTCCTCTTCTCGACACATCGAGTTCAGGAGTAGCGCTTGACAGGGTGGGCTCGCGGCACGCGGGTTCGAAATTAAATAATCAATAATTATTAATTTGACTAAGTCCAGAAGCGCATCTATAGGTACATGCAAGTATATTAGGGGCTTTGGACCTTAATCTACCAGCAAGCAATTCCTAAGCTAGGGCTCATTCACACAAAATAATAAAAATAAAAAGAAAAAGAAAAAGCATCAAAACCGTCGAGGCCCTCAAAGGAACAATCCCTCGGGCAATGGACCTCGGGAGTCAGTGTCTGAGAGTCCTGAATTATTACATGACAAATGTCACTCTCTCACATAAATTTACATAAATAAATAATGCAAAAATGAAACTGCCATCCAAAATTCTCCTCCATCTGCCTTTGATGCCCTCTCCTGTTGGCTTGGTGTAGAAGAGACAACTCCACCTCACTCGGGTGCATAGGACTTCCTAAGAATTCCTCCTTCGCTTGGCGGTCCCTCGCATCAAAGGCAAATAAAGAGAGAGGGTCAGAACAGTCACAACAATATCAATCAATAATCAAATAAATAAATGAATAGAGGACATGAACAAAGAAATAAATAGATAAAGAAACAACCATACAAAATTCGTTGCCTCCCCGGCAACGGCGCCATTTGATGAACTGAGTTTTTCAGAGGGTCTAGATGTCTCACAAGGCGAGAGATCCAGTCGCTGAGTCGACCGTCCAAAATTCCCAGATCAATCAACAATTAACCCACAATGAAATATATGCAATTAAATCTCAAAAATGTGGAGTTAAAATTTATTATAACTCTACATGCAAATGTGTATAGGTGTAAGCACAAGTAGAGGTCGAACACTGGGAGGCGAATGGTTGTGTGGTGGAATTGATTGTGCAATTATTCAATTCTTGGTTCATGTCCACTTCTTATTGTTTTTGTGGGTTTTTAATTATATATATATTATTTTTATTTTTTTTGTTTTTATGATTTTTATTTTGTTTTTATATTTTAGATTTTTTATATTTTCTTTTTATATTTTGAATTATATAATATAGATATATAGATATAGATATATAGATATGTATAAGAGAAGAGAGAAAAAAAATAAATGGATATATATATATATATATTTATTTATTTATATAAATACTCAATATATATATATGATATATAATATTTTTTATATTTTAATTTTTTTATTTTTCTGTATTTTTTTAATTTTTATGTATTTTTACTCTAAAAAATGTCCTTAATATGGGACTAATAAAGTAGGCCGAAAATAATTTGGGTTTCAAAATTGTAAAATAAGTCTCAAAATTACCCAAATTAATTTTAGTACATAAATAATAATATATAGATAAATACAAAATAAGAAAACATATTTTTGGTATTTTTGAAGGATTTTTATATTTTTTTAGGATTTTGGAGCTTCTTGAAATTTTTATATTTTTATTTTTCTTATTTTTAGGGTTTTTCATTTTCTGGACTCAATATATATAAATATACCATATATAATTTTTTGGAATTTTTCAAAAATGTTTTATATATTTTTTTATTTTATAAATTAAACGGTACAAAAAGGGGCTCTTTTTTTCATTTTTAATAATTAGGATAAATGCAAAAAATGCAGAATGGACATGTGGCGTGAAAGTACAGGGCAAGAAACATCTATCCTAATTTTTGTGGAATTTTAGGAGCAGCATAGGTATTTTTAATAATTAGATAAAAGACATAAAAATTAAACAGCATGGCAGGGGCATTTTTGCAAATAAAATAAATACAGAGGGCTCTGTGCAAAAATACCAACAGAATAAATATTTATTTTAATTTTTAAAACTATTTTACAACTAACAAAAATGCCAGGGTTAACACTACAAAACTCACGCGCCTCACGTTGGACTGCACGTGAGGTGCGGAAGGACCTAAACGTAATTTAGAGAAGTACATGGGTCCTTTCGCAAAATTTACAATTATTTTATAACGTGAAAATTTATTTACAGAATTATATATTAAATACAACAAAAAGTGGGGGCATACATGAAAATTACCCCCAAAGGCGCTGGATCTGATGGTTGAGCTTCGTCCACTTGCCACGCGTCGTGCATCCAACGGCTGGTACCGGTTTGTCGATGAAGGGCTTAGATTAGATCATCCCAGATGATCTGAAGGTTGAAGCATCACTCCATCGGACGGTGGATCTTCGACATGGAGCCTTGTTCTTCATCCAACGGCGGGGAAGACATCTTGAAGAACGGAGAAGAACGCTCGCCTGAGCGAGCTTCTTCCGGTGAGATCTCGCTACTCCGCCGGCTTCTGCTACTCCAAAGTGTCCCAAAAGCTTCCTGGAAGGTAACCTGATCTGCTGGTGTCTTGGATTGGGCGGAGGCACACCGGAGGGCCCTCGCGAGGTCGGAGAAGGCGAGGTGCTCCAGGTACCTCCGATGAACTTTGATTGCATCCCCTGGTGCTTGGTAGCGCACCTAACCTGCTCAGGAATAAAGCTCGGCTCGAGGCGACGCTCCTCGACCAAAAAAAATGGAAGCTGTTAGCATGAGAATGGGTGAGGGCGGCGATGCTCCGACGAAGCGGAGGAGGTGAGCATCAATTCGCAGATCTAGGGAGGAATCTGGTTGGTTTTAAGTGGTATGGAGGTGGAGAAAGCGGTGAGGAACGGAATGACGGTGAAAGGGAGTCGGGCATAGTCGAGAACACGGTGGCGAAGTCACCGGAGCTGAGCTCCGGCGAACTTCGAATTAGCTAATCTACGCTATGCTAATTATCTAAATGCTAATTAAAATGCAGAAAATAAATGCGGGAAGAAAAATCTACCTAAGAAATATAAGTGCGCAGCTCTTATACCTGGAAAACTCCAGGGAGCAGGACGACTGCTGGAGCGTCGCCGTGGGCGCATCTCCTTCCTCCGCAAGCCTCCACGACCTTCAGGGGACCTCCAGCTGTCACCTGGATGCGCTCTTGGCCGAAGGCGGAGGCTCTAGGGCTAGGGAAATGGCCAAAAAGCTCGGAGGAGGGAGATGGGGTTATTTATAAACATGAGGGGACGCCCTTATTGATCAGCTAATATCTAGGAATCGGTGGTATGTACAAGGGATCCAAGAGGACGGCGAGGGTCATGATGTTTCTGGGAGAAAATTCCGTGAAGGGATCGGAGGTGATGGAGCTCTAAATCGAGCGGGAAAAATGCAAGAATCTCGGGGAAAAGATGTTTCTGACGGGGGTCAGAGGCGCAGGGGGAGTTGACTGGAGGTCAACAGTCCCTGGCCTCTGATTGGCCCACATCAGCCCGAACTTGACTCAATTATTAGACATAATAAATGAATTAATTAAAATTTTCTTATAAAATAAAAAATGTTTATTAAATAATGTAGTATTTATTTACGATTTTTATTTATTATTTTGATATATTTTATTATGGGTTTATTTTAATAATGTATTTATAAATATATTTAGATGTATTTATTTTTATTGTGTTTATTTTTATTATTTTATAATTTTATTTTATGAAATTATGACTTATTTTTGTGAGTATAAATATATTTTTATTTAATTTTTATAAGTTTATTTACATTTTTAAATAAATAGGTATATGTATATGCAGGCATACTTATTGGTATTTTTCCTATATTTTACCTATCTTTTTATTTATTTAATGTATTTTCTCGGTTTTTATTTTGGATTTGTATTTTTAATAAATTATATGTAATATTTACAGTATTATAAAAATATAACTGAATAAATAATAAAAGAATGAAACCCCCTTTTATTTCGATACACAGGTAACATAGGTATTTTGCCTATGTGTTATATAGACTTATTTTATTTTACAAATTCTTTTTCGTTTTTATTCTAATTTCAATATGTACACGTATTACATATATTATTTAAAAATTCTAAAAATATAAATTTATAAAAAAATGAATAATGAATATAATGAATATTTTATTCGGGTAGACTGTACAATGAAGGTCAAAAACCTAACTTTCACAGATGGACTCCAAAAATTATGAAACCAATTTTATTAAATAGTTCTTGGAAAGCTATATATAATTAAAGGTGATTTTGGTTGATTTTGAGTTTTTATTTGCAAGATATGGGTCTGTGAAGTTGAGATTTTGGCTTTTTATTCTGAGTATAAAATGTACACTGTATATCATTTTTATACAAAATCAATTTTGTATTTTTATTTAGATTATTATATACAATTTTCATGTACAAAATATTTTTATTTTATGAATAAATAATTAAATACAAAATAGGTGTCAAAAATGCATAAATAAATAAATAAATAAATGAGGTATATATTGTATTACTGGCCCTTATCTCCCCTGCTTTATTTCTTGTCGACCAATTCCATTCTAGACTTAGTCTCGGGGTTCGGATCATAAAATATTTACAATATTTTATTCCTTTTTTTCTTCCCTTTATTCTATAATTTTGGCATTAAAAACCTTATTTTATGTACAATAAATACAATAAATAATAGATGCTATTATGTACAAATTGATGCTATTTACATGCATTTGCTTGGGTTTTTAAGGCTAAAATGATAGAATAAAGGTGATGAAATGGAGATTCATCATCAGTCGCTGATATGAAGGTGCTTAGGTGGGCATTAGACGATGGAGGCTTTCATGTACCTTCGGGAAGGAAGTTCCTACTCGACTGTGGATATGCAAACACAGAGACCTTCCTCACCCCATACCGTGGCGTTATTGCACACCTACCCCAGTTTTGGGCACGAATGGGACACGAATATCGCCGCCCTGAGGAGTTGTACAATCACATGTACTCACAGCTTCGGTCCTACGTCGAACGAACATTTGGGATCATGAAGGCCCGCTTCAAGGCAATAACTGAGCGCCCGTTCTACAACTTTGAGAGAGCAAGTTTTGGTTGTCATGGCGTGTTGCATCATCAACAACTTCATCCGTGATGTGCAGGACGAGGATCAGATATCTAGTGCATTCACTCTTGAATCAACACATGCAAAGTGGGTCGTCCGTAGAGCCCAGTCCGAATGACGAAGAATTTGACAACACTACCGCAGGTAGCGACGTGAGGGTTTCAGAACAGGAGATCCGAGCTGGAGAGTTGTTACGTGATGCTTTGGCAATGGCCATGTGGGAGAATGCGCAGCGTTGATTTTGTTTCAATTACGTGTATCTTTTCTTACCATTGTTCCGCCTCCACCGACTATTTCGTAATACGTTCATGTTATCTCCATATTGCATCGTGCAATACTGTACACCGAACGCCTTCGATGGATTTCAATCATGATTTCTTACCCACGTAGATCTTAAATTTATGCAACGTCCCTATAATGATTCCACTGTTATAAATTAAGATTTAATGATGCGGTGTCGATCATGGCTGAGAAGCCACAGTAGTGGCGTGGCTTAACCGACATCACTGTCATTGTTATTTTCGATGTGGAAATTCAATTCCGAGGTAAATCAAATATATAATGTCTTTGTTATTTTCTGCTGTTGTAGTTTTCATATTATCAGGTCTATTTTCATATTATCGGCCGGTTATTGACAAGTATATGCCACCTATAGTGAGACGTTATTATATCTCACCACTTCAAATAACAACCAACAGCTTTACCTAACTTTCAAACCTTATTCCTTAACCCCCAATACCCAGCCGAACAGAGAATAACCCTTATTCCAGCTTATTCTCCTTATTCGTATACTCCAGCCGAACGGAGAATAGGCACTTATTCCCCTTATTCTCCATCCTTATTCATGCTTATTCTCCTACCGACCGGGCCCTTAGGGTAGGGAAACCACGATGTAGCTATATGGATTGACCATGAGACATACGCTTGATGATTGTTAGTTTTTCAATAGGTGCTCACGAGGTGATTACATGTGTCCATAAGTTGTCCCAACTACCTCATTCTATTCACGTGATCCATTTACCCATATAATACCCCATATAATATCTGATCTTTTCCATTACATATAGATTAGATTATCTGCGAGCTTACTATCAATTTAACATATAAGATTATTCTTTGTAATTAATCAAGAATAATAAATAGTTAATTTAGTGTTTTGTAAGACTATGTCACAACTTAAATATCACGTCGTAGGCCTGAATATTCCACTTGAACTTCACCTATCATTTTCAGTGAATCTAAGTAAATCCTTCTGCATGCCACTATAGAACATGTCATTGTGCAATCAGAAGTTCGCAATGGCCATTAACCTTCCATTTTTTTTGTAATAAGCTAGAAGTGATACATTGTAGCTCCCCTAGCGACGTGTTGAGGATCACCTAGGACAAGGGAGGTCGGAAATCATCAAACAACAATGGTGGTAGGAATTAACATGCGATTGTCGAATAATCATCGAGCCAAATTCTAAATCGGTTTTAACTCGAAGAGGAAGTAGAGGCTAATTTAGTCTCTCAACATTGAATTTGATATTATCGGTACATTCAGAAAAAAAAAGATTGTAATTAAAATCAATGAATAGACGATGCTTTTTTTTAAAAAAAATTATCCATATTTTCATTGAGGAAAAATTTCAATATCATTTTACAAGTAATTTTATTTAGCTTTCTTTAATATTCCCTTCTAGTCTGACGACCGCGGGAAACAGCCTTCCGTCGGAGCCCGCAAATCTGTAAAAACCCTAGAAGCGATCGCGGCCAAATCTCCTATCCTTCTTTTAGAGATCGATCGATCCTAGATATGGAGGAGGTGGTCACGGCGATCGTCTGCATGCTCCTTGTCTTCTCCCTCTTCCCACTCCTCTGGTGGCGCCGCCGCCACCAGACCTCCCGCACCTCCCGTGAAGAAGAAAACGAATCCGAGCCCCTTGTGAGTTTTCTGACCCCAATTACACCCACTCTTTCGATTTCATCCCTCTGGCGTACGTCGGTGCTCCCGAAAATCTGATTTTTAACAAGATTGATACGAGGGTTCACGTGATCTTGTTTGGAATGGTGTGGTTTGGTACTGATCGGGCCAATGTTGAGTTGTATGAGCATTGGAGTTGGAATGTGTGTGTGCGCACGCGCGTGCGTGTGTGTAAAGAACTATGGAATCTTGGGTATATCAGAAATGCTCATTTTATGATGTTCATTCAGATAATTTTAAATAGCTTATATCTGTTCAAATCAGTTAATAGAGAGTTATAGAAAATCAAAATAAGTGGATGACAACGTCGCCTTCAACAAAATTAGTTCCAATTGGAAGTTCATCAACATGCCAATGCAAGGCAATAACGGTTAATAACATAATACATCTGATGTTTCCGTTGACTGTAGGAAGCCATGAAAATGTCATTACTAATATAGCATACCGGTATTGAAAGGGCTGTTCTCCACATGAGAATGGTGATTATAGCAAGTCAAAGTTTGTTGACAATGCACTAACGTGAATTGAGTGCAATCTTTCATCTGAGTAGCTGAATTTTGTGTGTGCCAATGCTATGGTTGTTGTGGCTTATAAGTTTTCCCCTCTATCTAATGTGGATGGTATCCATATCCATAATCCAGATCAAGAATTAAATCTGCAGCCTCAGGGATCTGATTACTTCTGCAATCCCCTTGTAGGAGTTGAATGAGATGCTGGTTTGGTTCAAGGTTCTGTTAAGGATGCGGTCATCTATGTGTAATCTGAGTCGTTTGAATGATTTTGCTTCAAAAATGGAAAATTCTTCATGAATTTACCTGTAATTCCAGCATCTCCATGAAATGGAAACTTTTGCGAAATTGTGGTTCTTTGGGGATGGTTTTTGAAAGCTTTTGACGATTGGAACCTTTACATTGTGGGCCTAGTGTTTAAGTGTACTTTCTAATGTGGATTTTTTGGATGGTGAGTTAGTTTCAAAAAAAATTCTGGATGGATAGGGATTATTTGAGCAGATTTTTGTTTTAAGCATTTCATAGGTGGATGTAATGTGCATTCCTGATCATTATCGATAACTTTGGGCAACCTCTCCACATGCATCATGTTCATAACTCGCCTCTTCAAAATGAAATTTTGTTGATGTTGCCTCATCGTCCTAGACGGTTAGCCACATCATATTTGCAGGATGGGCCAAAAAAGAGTGCCAAAGTGATGAACTTTTCCTCATTGTCAATATCTACATGGATGTCATCTTTAAAGATACATCATTGGTGTCATATATTTCTTTCTAGCATTTCTTTCATCTTTTGGACCCCTCCTACAAGGCTTGTCACCCAACAGCTCACATATTTGAGTTGGATAGATTGTCCTTATCTAAACAATAACAACAATTAAGTTTCCATGTTTTTTCTTATTTTTTCATATGTGTGATGCCAAACTTTTTTTTTTCAGTTTTTTATGGATTTGATTTATTTTCAACATTGAAACATAATTTTGCATCTTTTGGCATAGAATCCTATACATGTCTCTACTCCTCTATGTATATCTTAGATGGTTTTATACCCACCCCAATTCATAAAGGTAGGTCGAGTTGTTGCTTTGTGATATTTATTGTTTTGTTTAAGGGTATTTTTTAGATACAAGAACCAACGTTCAAGAATGCAATTGCATAAACCACATATGCGACAACATATGCATATGTGGTAGGTGGGCCGAACTATATTCCCCATGTAGGGAGTTCTATAGTATATACTGCATATTAAGTTTACATATCTTCATATTAAGTGTGAGTGTGAGAGGATGCCGCTGGTGAGGACTCGAAGGAAGTAATAGTGCAAGCAAGTGAGGGGGTGAAGTCTTAAAGGATGTGGTTTGGACTCGTATGGAGGGAGTGAATGATCCTTGGATTGTTCTGAAGGGTAATCGGTCTTGGGGTGCTGGCGTTGGGATGTTGCTTACTATTATTGCAGCCTTGTAGGGCCATACCGACCTTGTGTAGTCTTGTCAAAATGTGGTTGTTTGCTTAATGTGTGCAGGGTTTGACTATTAAAGTAGTGCTTGCTTGAGGAATGGGACATAGTGTTTGAAGGTCCTTTCTGAGGCTGGTGGGCTGAAGGTGGACACTTACAACAACGGGGGTGGGAATGCATCAATTAATAATTTAATGCATCCTTGCAGTATGGAAAGAGGTTCGACCCTTTTCTTGGGATCATTGATGCGGATTGGATTTTGGCGCGTCGACGGAAAAATATAATTTTTGAAACGGTGGATTTTGTGGAGAAAATAGAGGGGTTGAGGAGAGAACACGCCTGCTGTGCGAGGTTGAAGGAGGAAGAATGCGTAGACCGTGCGTGGGGAGAGAGAGAGAAGAGAGAGGAGACAGAGAATAATTCTCAAATAATTATCAAACTGAACTGACTAAAACAATGGACCCTCATCCATTTATATAGGAGGGATGAGATTACAAAAATAGAAAACTAATTCAAATTGACACTAATTATCCTAAATAGACTCTAACTAATTAACCGACTAATTTGAAAATCAAATCTATAACTAATTATTGGAGATCACAGGCGATCTCGTTTATTTAATTAAAGACACGACCACTTAAATAAACGTAAATAAAATTGACCGATAAAATTAGATAAATATTCGGCCCTATACTTGGGTTCCACGTTGCATCAATCATGGTTGCGGATAGCATGCCCCTTGGCTAGGATCACTCAACGTTAGTTAAAAGGGCACATGTGTCTTTGTGAAGTTACTTCTTTGATGACATTGGCCTCATAAAAAATGGGCTATTTTGTGTGCATAATTTATATAGTCCTAATGCATCAAACTTGTTATGGGTTAATGGTATATGTGTTGCCTTTGGGGCATGTGTGTATCAATGCCCCGGTATGCATGATGGAGGTCTCTTTGTAGTCAACACTTGTGACTTTGTAGTCAACACCTTTGAAGTTTAGACGAGGGGCATCTTGGTCAAGTGATGTAATA
Source organism: Ottelia alismoides (assembly GCA_037367405.1). Classification (NCBI taxonomy): domain Eukaryota; kingdom Viridiplantae; phylum Streptophyta; class Magnoliopsida; order Alismatales; family Hydrocharitaceae; genus Ottelia; species Ottelia alismoides. Next base: position 881,398 of record JAZKJV010001463.1, on the reverse strand, counting down.
GAATGTCAATTATGGTGATGCTGACTCTCGTAAGGGTGACAATTTGAACTTTTTCATACGGTTGAGGCATAAGTCGCATGACGACCCTCCTGTTCTAGTGGAGCTCGCAGTTCAGTTATGGATGGGGATCTCGACTCATGTTTGCTGTTAGGTAGGCTGCTTGGTCTTCATGGAAGTGATTGTGGTTGTTAATGATTATGTTTCAAAGACTTCCCAATTGATGGTAGTGATGGAGGTTGATGTAGAGTTGTTGCACTCAACATGTTTTTGTTGTCGCCAATGATGTAGATCAGGGTTTCAGATTTCATGAATATCGGTGAAATTTCGTCGCTATTTTGGTTTAGACATGGGATCAAAATCTATTGAGCGATATGGCGATATGGGGGTCTTTTCAAGTCATTCCTTCACAAATGTTGGTCGATATGCATGAAATTTTGAAGAAATTTTGCCCAAATATCATATCGACACAGTGTTGATATGAAAGTTGATATTGATATTTAAACCCTTGATGTAGATCATCATGGGTGTTGTCATTTGCGATAGATTAAGTAGTTGGGAACCAGTCACTTGGCTTTATGATGCAAATTAAAATTTGCAACGGTGAAAAATAGTTGTTTAGAGTCACTTGGCTTTATGATGCAAATTAAAATTTGCAACGGTGAAAAATAGTTGTTTAGGGGAGAAATTTAGAGAGAAGAGGAAGAGAGAGGAGAACGCGTCGGTTACGCGAGGTTTTGGAGAAGAAGAACCGCGGAGATCGCGTGGAGGGAGAAGAGAGAAGGAGAGGGGATAGAGATAACAATCTCAAATTTTACTTCATAATTGACTGTCTAAAAACAAGGACCTACCCTCTCTTTATATAGGAGAGAGGGTTTACAAAAATAGTAAACTCAATTAAATTGACAACCACTTATTTAATTGGACTCTAACAAATCCTAATTGACCTCTAATTACCTTAATTAGACTCTAATTATTTAATTGACCAACAATTATAATTAAAATCTACGAAATCAACGTTGAGATCACAGACGATCTCAATTATTCAATTAGACCAATACGACCGCTAAAAACGTAAATAAAATTGATAATTATTTAATTAGATAAATGTGGCCCCATAATTTGGGGTCACGCTGCATCAACTCTCCACCGCTTTAAAAATTCGGCTCCTGACGAATTGCGTGATGTAGGTGGATAGTTGGAGAAATCATCCTTGAATTGGGCTTCAATTTCCTCCCATGGGATCATCTTCAACATTACGTTTATAGTTTTTTCCAATTGGAGGGTACCACTGCAATTTTCGTACCCCTTTCTTTTTCTCTCTTTTCATACTGCTCTGGACCCCTCTGTAAATAGAGTAATTTGGCGATTTATTCTCGCAATTTTTCCAATTTAACCTCAATCCCCT